>JAJPUD010009361.1:19485-29906 GCA_023553655.1 Myrmecobius fasciatus | reverse complement strand
CACTCCTGATCTTATTGGGAATGGTTCTAGTTTGTCTCCATTACATACGATGCTTGCTAATGGTTTTAAGCAGATGCTACTAATCATTTTAAGGAAAAGCCCATTTATTCCTATACTCTCTAGTGTTTTTAATAGGAAAGGGTGTTGGATTTTATCAAAGGCTTTTTCTGCATCTATTGAGATAATCATATGGTTTTTGTTAGTTTGGTTATTAATATAATTAATTATGCTGATAGTTTTCCTAATATTGAACCAGCCCTGCATTCCTGGTATAAATCCTACTTGGTCATAGTGTACTATCCTGGGGGAGGACTTTCTGTAATCTCATTGCTAATATCTTATTTAAAATTTTTGCTTCAATATTCATTAGGGAAATTGGTCTATACTTTTCTTTCTCTGTTTTCACCCTACCTGGTTTAGCTATCAGCACCATAATGGTCTCATAGAAGGAATTTGGCAGTATACCTTCTGTCCCTATTTTCTCAAATAGTTTGTATAGTATTGGAATTAATTGTTCTTTGAATGTTTGGTAGAATTCACATGTAAATCCATCTGGCCCTGGAGATGTTTTCTTAGGGAGTTGGTTAATAGCTTGTTCTATTTCTTTTTCTGATATGGGGCTATTTAAATAATTTATATCCTCTTCTGTTAACCTGGGCAATCTATATTTTTGTAGATATTCCTCCATTCATTAAGATTATCAAACTTACTGGCATAAAGTTGGGCAAAGTAACTCCTAATTGTTACTCTAAGTTCCTCTTCATTGGAGGAAAGTTCTCCCTTATCATTCTTGAGACTAACAATTTGATTTTCCTCTTTCCTTTTTCTTATCAAATTAACTAAAGGCTTATCTGTTTTGTTGGCTTTTTCATAAAACCAACTCTTAGTTTTATTTATTAATTCAATAGTTTTCTTATTTTCAATTTTATTAATTTCCCCTTTTATTTTTAGAATTTGCAATTTGGTATTTGATTGAGGGTTTTTAATTTGGTCTTTTTCTAGGTTTTTTTTTTTAATAATAAGCCCAATTCATTGATCTTTTCTTTCTCTATTTTATGCAAGCAAGCATCTAGAGATATAAAATTGCCCCTTATAAGCGCTTTGGCCATATCCCACAAATTTTGGTATGTTGTCTCCTTATTGTCATTCTCCTGGATGAAATTATTGATTGTGTCTATGATTTGCTCTTTCACCCATTCATTCTTCAGGATTAGATTATTTAATTTCCAATTAACTTGTAGTCTGTTTTCTCCTGGCCTTATATTGCATGTGATTTTTATTGCATCATGATCTGAAAAAGATGCATTTACTATTTCTGCCTTTCTGCATTTGATTTTGAGGCTTTTATGCCCTAATGGTCAATTTTTGTATAAGTTCCATGGACTGCTGAGAAAAAAGTAAACTCCCTACTGTCTCCATTCAACTTTCTCCATAGATCTATCATACCTAACTTTTCTAACAATTGGTTTACCTCCCTAATTTCTTTCTTATTTATTTTGTGGTTTGATTTATCTAATTCTGAGAGAGCAAGGTTGAGATCCCCCACTAGTATAGTTTGGCTGTCTATTTCTTCTTGCATCTCTCTTAATTTCTCCCCTAGGAATTTGGATGCTTATTGCACTTGGTGCATATATATTTAGTATTGATATTGCTACATTATCTATGGTACCCTTTAATAAAATATGGTTTCCTTCCTTATCTCTTTTGATTAGATCTATCTTGACTTTTACTTGATCTGAAATAAGCATTGCTACCCCTGCTTTTTTTTTTTTGTTGTTCATCTGAAGCATAATAGGTTCTGCTCCAGCCTTTTACTTTCATCCTATATGTGTTACTATGCTTTAGATGTGTTTCTTGTAGACAACATATTGTGGGATTCTGGTTTTTATATTCAGTCTGATAACCGCTTCTGCTGTATGGGAGAGTTCATCCCATTCACATTCACAGTTAGAATAACTAATTCTTTATTTCCTGCCATCTTATTTACCCAAGTTATGTTTTCCCCTTTCCTTTCCCCTTTCTCCCTTCCCCCCTCCTTAGTATTTTGCTTTTGATGACCCCCTCCCCCAAACAATCCTCCACCCTTTACATCCCCTCCTCCTTTTTTTACTCCTTTCCCCTGATTCTTCTATTTTCCCTTCTAATAGTTTATCCCTTTCTTTTACTCCTTTCCCTCCCACTTTCCTATAGCGACAGACAAGTTTCTCTGTGAAACCAAACGTATCTGATATACACTTTTACAGCTCAAACTGATGAGAGTAAGATTTACACAATGCTCATCTCCCTTCTTTCTCTCAATTATATTAGGTTTTCTTTGCCTCTTCATGAGATTTTACCTTATTTTTACCTCTTTTTTTAAAATCTTATTTTACCACCTTTTCCCTCTTTTCCCCAGTATGATAACCTTTCCTTCTCTAGTTTTCTTTTTCATATTATCGAAGTAATATCTAGTTAATTATATCCCCAAACATTAAGTATCCCCATAGTATAAATAAAGTTCTCAAGTGTCCTTTCCTTTTTCCCTTTTTATGCTTCTCTTGAGTTCTGTGTTTGGAGGTCAAATTTTTTGTTCAGATCTGGTCTTTTCATTAGAAATAGGTGAAATTCACCTATATCATTGAATAACCATCTTCTTCCCTGGAGGATAATGCTCATTCTAGCTGGATAGTTTATTCTTGGCTGTAATCCAAGTTCCTTTGCCTTTCCGAATATCTGGTTCCAGGCCCTTCGATCCTTCAATGTGGAGGCTGACAGATCATGTGTGATTCTAATTATAGATCCTTGGTATTTGAATTGTTTCTCTCTAGCTGCCCACAATCTCTTTTCCTTGGTGCGATAGTCCTGACATTTAGCCATGATATTCCTTGGAGTTTTAATTTTGGGGTCTCTTTCAGGACATGATTGGTGAATTCTTTCAATGGTGATTTTGCCTTCTGATACTACAACCTTAGGGCAGTTTTCTTTCAGGATTTCCTAGAAGATAGTGTTTAGATTCTTTTTTTTCCAACATGGCTTTCAGGAAGTCCAATAATCCTTAGATTGTGTCTCCTAGATCTGTTTCCAAGTCATTTTTTTTTCCTAGGAGATATTTTATATTTTCTTCTATTTTTTCACTTTTTTGTTTTTGTTTGACTGATTCTTGAAGTCTTATTGAGTTATTCACTTGTATTTGTTCAGTTCTTATTTTTAAAGTGTTGTTTTCTTCAGTTACCTTTTTAAGCTCCTTTTGTAAGTGGCAAATTTATTCGTTGCACTCTTTTTCCACTTCACTAATTTTATTTTTCAATAAATTGGTGTCTTTTTCATATCTCTTTTGTAGGGTATTATATCCTTCTTGCACTGATCTCAGTTCATCACCGCATTTATCCTCCAGCTCTCTTTTGAGATTCTTTATGCAATCTTCCAGAAAGGCCTTTTGCAAAGGGGACCAGTGATGGTCCTTGATGGCTTCCTCTGGAGTTGTTTGTCTAAAGGAACCTCAGGATCTGGGGTCTGCCTTCTTTCTCTCGGTAGAAGCTGTCTATGGTGAGAGCTCTCTTCTGCTTCTTCATTTTTTTATATATCGTGGGGGTCTGTTTAAGGCTAGAGATGCTGTGGCTGTGGTAGTTTGCTCTGGAGCAATTGTGCTAATTAACTTAAGGTGCTGGGCTGGTGGGGCTAGGCCTTTGCCTGATGAGGCTAGGACTTTGCCCGATCTACTCCTTAAAAAAGGCAAATCTGCCAGAACACCTGCCCCCAATCAGGGCAGAGTATCCCGAGTGCCTCAGATACACCCCAGGTGTTTAGAGTTTGGAGTTTCTGCCTCTCTGAGCCGAGTCCCACCCTCACTTCCGGACTGCACCAAGCAAACTCTTTACCCCTCTGCCTGAGTTAAACAGACCTGATATGATGTTCTTCAGAGGTAACTGCAAGCAATGTCCAAATATTTCTGGATTTGTTGACTTAAAGATCAGTTCAGAGGTTTATTTTATTGTTGATTTGAGAGAAGGTCAGAGGAGGACACAGAGAGTCACATTTTCACTCGCCATCTTCATCAAGGGAATTAATGAAAATAATGCAAATGAAGATAGCCTAGTTTTACCAGACCTAAAACTATATTATAAAGCAACAATCATGAAAACCTTTTGGTACTGGCTAAAAAACAGAGTAGTTGGATTGTGGAATAGGTTAAGCTCACAGGACACAGTAGTCAATTACTTATACTAATCTAATGTTGGATAAATCCAACGATTCCAGCTTTTGTCAAATATGACAAAAATTGCTGGGAAAATTGGAAAATAGTATGGCAGAAATTAGGCTATGGCAGAAATTAGGCCTTGATCAACACCCAAAACCCTATACCAATATAAAGTCAAAATGGGTTCATGATTTAGACATAAAAGGTAATACTCTAAGCAAATTAGGAGAACAAGGGATAGTCTACCTCTCAGATTTATGGAGAAGAAAGGAATTTATGGCCAAAGAAGAACCAGAGAACATTTTGAAATGCAAAATGTATAATTTTGATTTAATTAAATTAAAAAGGTTTTGTTCAAACAAAACCAATGCAGCCAAGATTAGAAAGGAAACAGAAAACTGAGAAAAAAATTTATATACAAGGGTTCTGATAAAGGTCTCGTTTATAAAATTCATATAGAATTGACTCAAATTTATAAGAATGCAAACCATTCTCTAATTGATAAATGGTTCAAAGGATATGAACAGACAATCTTCAGATGAAAAAATTAAAACCATTTCTAGTCATATGAAAAAATGCTCTAAATCACTTTTGGTTAGAGAAGGCAAGTTAAGACAACTCTGAGGTATCACTAGACACCTCTGAAATTGGCTAAGATGATAGAAAAGGATAATAATGTGTTGTGTAGGGTAAGTGGAAAAACTGGGACACTAATAATATATTGTTGGTGGAGTTGTGAGCTGATTCAACCTTTCTGGAGAGTAATTTGGAACTATACCCAAAGGGCTATTATACTGTGCATACTTTTTGATCCAGCAGTGTCTCTACTAGGACCTGTATCCCAAAGAGATCTTAAAATAGGGAAATATGTTTGTGGCAACCCTTTTTATAGTGACAAGAAACTGGAAACTGAGTAGATGCCCATCAGTTGGAGAATGGCAGAATAAGTTATGGTATATGAATGTAATGGAATATTATTGTTCTATAAGTAACGACCAACAGGAGGATTTCAGAAAGGCCTGGAGAGACTTATATGAACTGATGCTGAATGAAATGAGCAGAAGTAAAAGAACATTGTACACAGCAACAAAAAGATTATGTGATGATCAATTCTAATGGATGTGGCTCTTTTCAACAATGATGTGATTCTGGCCAATTCCAATAGTCTTGTGATGGAGAGAGTCATCTGCTTCCAGAGATAAGACTGTGGGGACTGAGTTTGTATCGTAACATAGTATTTTCATCTTTTTTTATTGTTGTTTACTTACTTTTTTCCCCTTTTCAATCTGACTTTTCTTGTGCAGCATGAAAAATGTGGAAATATGTTTAAAAGAATTGCATATGTATTTTCACTTTTTGCTTGCATTTTATTTTCTTTCTCATTTTTTTCCTTTTTGATCTGATTTTTCTTGTTCAGCAAGATAGTTGTATAAATATGTATGCATATATTGCAATTAACATTTTTAACATATATTGGATTATTTGCCATCTGGGGAAGAGGATAGGAGGAAGGGAGGGGAAAATTGGAAGACAAGGTTTTACAAGGGTCAATGTTGAAAAATTGTCCATGCATATGTTTTGAAAATAAAAGGCTTTAATAAAATAAAAAGAATTACATATGTTTAACCCATATTGAATTGCTTGCGGTATAGGGGAGGAGATGAGGGGGGAGGGAAAAAATTTGAAACACAAGGTTTTGCAAGGATGAATGTTGAAAACTATCTTTGCATGTGTTTTGAAAATAAGAAGGTATTATTAAAAAATAAATTTAAAAATTCCATTTACCTCCTTAACTTTTTTCTTGTTTATGAGATTTTCTGTTTAGTTATGGTCTTTTCATCAGAAATGATTGAAAATCCCCCTTTTCATTGAACGTCCATGTTTTTTCCTGAAAGATTATTTTCAATTTTGCTGGGTAATTGAGTCTTGGATGTATTTCAAAGCTCCTTTGCTTTCTGGAATATCATATTCTAAGCCCTCCATTTCTTTAAGGTAGAAGCTAAGTCCTGTGTAATCCTGATTGTGACTCCCAAATATTTGAATTATTTCTGCTTCTGTTATTTTCTCTTTGACCTTAACGTGGTCATTCTCAATTTTTTTTATTCTTTTTTTATTTTTATTTTTTTTAATTTTATTTTATTTGCAAAACATAAGTATGGGTAATTCTTCAACATTAACCCTTACATAGTTTTCTGTTACAGATTTTTCCCCCCAACTTCCTACCCCTCCCCTAGATGGCAAGATATCCACTGAATGTTAATTATGTTAAAATACTTGGCAAATCGAATATATGTGTACATATTTCCAAACTTATCATTGTTGTGCAAGAAATATCATATCTACACAAAAGACATATCAGATAAAGGAAACACAATGTGAGCAAACATCAATTGAGAGTATGAGAATGTTATGTTGTGGTCCACATTTCACATCCCTCTCTTTGGGAGTGTATGGCTTCCTTCAGTGAACAATTGGAAGTGGTTTGAAACATTTAATTGTTGAAGGGAGCCATGTCCATCAGAGTTGATCGTCATATAGTATTGTTGTTGCCGTGTATAATGATCTCCTGGTTCTGCTCATTTCACTCAGCATCAGTTCATGCAAGTCTCTCCAGGCCTCTCTGAAATCGTCCTGCTGGTCATTTCTTACAGAACAATAATATTCCACAATATTCATATACCATAATTTATTCAGCCATTCTCCAATTGAAGGGCATCTATTCAGTTTCCAGTTTCTAGCCACTACAAAAAGGGCTGCCACAAACATTCTTGCACATGTGAGACCCTTTCCTTCCTTTATGATTTCTTTGGGATATAAGCCCGATAGAAATGCTGCTGGGTCAAAGGGTATGCACAGTTTGATAACTTTTTGAGCATAGTTCCAAATTGCTCTCCAGAATGGCTGTATCCATTCACAGCTCCACCAACAATGCATCAGTGTCCCAGCCCTCCCACATCCCCTCCAACATTCATCATTAACTTTTCCTGTCATTTTAGCCAATCTGACAGGTGTGTAGTAGCATCTCAGGGTTGTCTTGATTTGCATTTCTCTGATCAATAGTGATTTGGAACACCTTTTCATATGACTACAAATAGTTTTAATTTCATCCTCTGAAAATTGTCTGTTCATATCCTTTGACCATTTATCGATTGGAGAATGGCTTAAATTTTTATAAATATGAGACAATTCTCTATATATTTTAGAAATGAGACCTTTATTAGAACCCTTAAATGTAAAGATGATTTCCCAATTTATTGCTTCCTCCTAATCTTGACTGCATTGGTTTTGTTTGTACAAAAGCTTTTTAACTTAATATAGTCAAAGTTATCTATCTGGGTTTCAGTTAAGGGTTCCAGTTCTTCTTTGGACATAAATTTATTCCATCTCCATAGGTCTGAGAGGTAAACTAAATTACGTTCTTCTAATTTACTTATAGTATCACTCTTTATATCCAGATCATGAACCCATTTAGATCTTATCTTGGTATGTGGTGTTAGATGTGGGTCAAGCCCTAATTTCTTTCACACTAGTTTCCAATTTTCCCAGCAGTTTTTGTCAAATAGTGAGTACTTATCCCAGTAGCTGGGGTCTTTGGGTTTATCAAAGACTAAATTGCTATAGTTATTGCCTAGTTTGTCTTGTGATTCTATCCTATTCCACTGATCGACTACTCTATTTCTTAGCCCGTACCAAATGGTTTTGATGACCGCTGCTTTGTAATATAGTTTTAGATCTGGTACAGCCAGTCCACCATCATCAGCCTTATTTTTCATTAATTCTCTTGAAACTCTTGACCTTTTGTTCTTCCAAATGAATTTTGCTACTATTTTTTTCTAGATTTGTAAGATAATTTCTTGGGAGTTTGATTGGTATGGCACTAAATAAGTAAATTAGTTTGGGTAGTATTGTCATTTTTATTATATTCGCTCGTCCTACCCATGAGCATTTTAAGTTTTTCCAATTGACTAGGTCTGATTTTATTTGTGTGGAAAGTGTTTTGTAGTTTAGTTCACATAGTTCCTGACCTTCCTTTGGCAGATAAATTCCCAAATATTTTATACTATCAACAGTTATTTTGAATGGAATTTCTTTTTGTATCTCTTGCTGCTGAACTTTATTGGTAATATATAAAAATGCTGATGATTTATGTGGATTCATTTTGTATCTTGCAACTTTGCTAAAGTTGTGAATTGTTTCTAGTAGTTTTTTAGTTGAGTCTTTAGGGTTCTCTACGTATATCATCAGATCATTCTCAATTTTAACTACAATATTTCTTAGAGTTTTCAATTTGGGCTTTCTTTCAGTAGGTGATCAGGATTCTTTCAATGACTATATTACCCTCTGGTGCTATAATATCTGGGCAGTTTTCCTTGATAATTTTTTGAAAGATGCTGTCCAGTCTCTTTTTTTGATCATGGCTTTCAGGTAGTCTGTTAACTCTTAAGATATCTCTTCTAGATCTGTTTTCCAGGTTGATTGTTTTTCCAATAAAGTATTTCCTTTCCTCTTTTTTCATTCTTTTGATTTTGTTTGACTGATTCTTAATGTCTTATAGAATCATTAGCTTTCTTTTGCCCAGTTATTTTTATTTATTTATTTATTTTTTGCTGAGGCAATTGGGGTTAAGTGACTTGCCCAGGGTCACACAATTAGGAAGTGTTAAATGTCTGAAGTCAGATTTGAACTCAGGTCTTCCTCATTTTAGGACCAGTGCTCTATCCACTGTGCTATCTAACTGCCCCCCAATTCTTATTTTTAAGGAATGATTTTCTTCAGTTATCTTTTGTACTTCCTTTCCCATTTGGTTAATTTCACTTTCTTTATTAAAGCTTTTTATTTTCAAAACATATGTATGGGTAATTTTTCAACGTTGGCTCTTGCAAAGCTTTCTGTTACAAATTTTTCCCTCCTACCCTTCTCCCCTCCCCTAGATGGCAGGAAGTCTACTGCATGTTAATTATGTTAAAATACTTGACAATTCGAATATATGTATACATATTTTTACAGTTATCTTGCTGTGCAAGAAAAGTCAGATCTACAAGAAAAAAAAATCTAAGAAGGGAAACATAATGCAAGCAAACATCAATAGAGAGCATGAAAATATGTTGTGGTCCACATTTCATATCCCTCTCTCTGGGTGTATATGGATTCCTTCATCACTGAACAATTGGAATTGGTTTCACTGTTGAAGAGAGCCATGTCCATCAGAATTGATCATCATATATTCTTGTTGCTGTGAATAATGATCTACTGCTCATTTCACTTAGCATCAGTTCATGTAAATGTCTCCAGGCCTCTCTGAAATCATGCTGCTGGTCATTTCTTACAGAACAGTAATATTTCATGACATTCATATACCACAATTTATTCAGCCATTCTCCAATTGATGGGCATCCTTTCAATTTCCAGTTTCTAGCCACTACAAAAAGGGCTGCCACAAACATTTTTGCACATGTGGGTCCCTTTACTTGCTTTAAGATCTCTTTGGGATGTAAGCCCAACAGAAACACTGCTGGGTCAAGGGGTATGCACAGTTTGATAACTTTTTGAGCATAGCTCCAAATTGCTCTCCAGAATGGTTGGATCCATTCACAGTTCCATCAACAATGTATCAGTGTCCCAGTTTTCCCAAATCCCCTCCAACATTCGTCATTATCTTTTCCTGTCATTTTAGCCAGTCTGATAGGTGTGTATAGTAGTATCTCAGAAATTGTCTTAATTTGCATTTTTCTGATCAATAGTGATTTGGAGCAACTTTTCATATGACTAGAAATAGTTTTAATTTCATCATGTGAAAATTGTCTGTTCATATCCTTTGACCATTTATAGATTGGAGAATGCCTTGAATTCTTATAAATATGAGACAATTCTCTACATATTTTAGAAATGAGGCCTTTATCAGAACCTTTGAATGTAAAAATATTTTCCCAGTTTATTGCAGGAACTTATATTTTAATGAGAATTGATGACACAGAAAAGTAAGGAAGGAAGGAAAGGGCAGGAGGGTGGTATAGATGTGGCCTGATATGGAAGCCAGGTTCCAATATGATAATGTAAATAATAATGTGTTAATGCGTTTGTGATTTTGTATGTGTTAGTTGAAGAAGCTTTAATCCACATCTCAGTACATTGTCCTACTAAATCACAAATGTGCTTTTTTTTAAAGCTTTTTATTTGTATGACATGTATATGGGTAGTTTCCCAACATTGATCTTTACAAAGCTTTCCATTACAAATTTTACCC
>JAJPUD010009361.1:0-13318 GCA_023553655.1 Myrmecobius fasciatus | reverse complement strand
TAGGTATGGGTCAAGCCCTAATTTCTTACACACTAGTTTCCAATTTTCCCAGCAGTTTTTGCCGAATAGTGAGTATTTATCCCAAAAGCTGGGGTCTTTGGGTTTATCGAACACTAGATTGTTAAGGTTATTGCCTAGATTGTCCTGATAACCTATCCTGTGCCACTGATCGCCTGCTCTATTTCTTAGCCAGTACCAAACGGTTTTGATGACCGCTGCTTTATAATATAGTTTTAGATCTGGTACAGCAAGGCCACCTTCATCTGCCTTTTTTTTCATGAATCCCCTTGAGATCCTTGACCTTTTGTTCTTCCAAATGAACTTTGCTACTATTTTTTCTAGATCTGTAAAATAATTTCTTGGGAGTTTGATTGGTATGGCACTAAATAAGTAGATTAGTTTGGGTAGTATTGTCATTTTTATTATGTTTGCTCTGCCTACCCATGAGCACTTAATATTTTTCCAATTGATTAGGTCTGATTTTATTTGTGTGGAAAGTGTTTTGTAATTTAGTTCGTATAGTTTCTGAGTTTTCCTTGGCAGATAGATTCCCAAATATTTTATCCTATCATTTGCTACAAATGTGCTTTTTAAAAAAAAAATTAGTATTGATAATTTAGAAGGGACCTTAAAATCCATTGAGTCCCTCCTTTTACAAATTAGAAAAACATGTCTTGGATCACAAATTAGGATTTGAACCTGTTTTCCTGATTTTGTTCAATTTTTGTGGTTTTTTTTTTGAGATATGGTTAAGTATTCAATTTCCTCTGTTAATCTGGCAATTCTTATTTTTAAAAAATCTAATTTTTTTTAATTTTTTTTTTTACAGATCTTAAGGTTGGACAGGGTTACTGTTTCCTTAGTGAGGGTGGTTTGTAAGGGTACTGCAATGAAATTCCTAATCTTAAGTGGGTTCTATTTTCTACTTTCGTTAATCCCACCTTTTTCTTCCCTTTACTTTTTATTCTTTCACTGAAGTGTGGAGCTATTAACGTGGAATATTGCTCATAATGTCAGATGAAATCAATGCATCAATTTTGCTGAACTGCTTAATCTCTCTTGCAAGTGAAGGCTCAAAGGATAATGGAGGGATACATTTGGAAATGAATGTGATATAAAACTAAAAGTATCATCAAACTAAAAAATAACTAAACCTCAATGAATCATATTGATTGCATTGAGGTGGTTTTCTATCATGAATAGGCCAATACTTTACAAACTTGTGAAGTAGAAGATATGGTGTTAGTAAGATAAGGTAAGATTAAAGTTGTCCAGGCCTAAATCCTAGCAGGTAGAAACATGATTAGGAGCTAAACTAGAACAGAAGTAGTGTATTTATTTATTTTTTTTGATTGAACAAAAGTAAATTTCAGTATAAACTCAGAGTTGATCAGTTTTCTCTCTGAAGGTAGATCACATGATTTTTTTTTCTTTTAATTAAAAAATATTTTTCACATTCACTAAAAAGATGACTTTAACATTCTTTCTCTTACCTGGAAGGTAAGAAATGTAATATTGCTTAGATACATGAAATCATGCACAACACATTTCCATATTGCCATTAAAAAAAAGGGAAAAAGAAAGTGAAAAAGTTATGCTTTAATTTGCACTTAGAGTTCATCAGTGCTCTCTTGATAGCATTTTTCATCATAAATACTTTGGAACTGTTTTGTATCATTTCATTGATCAGAATAGCCAAGTCATTCACATTTGATCATGGTACTGTGTGCAGTTTTCTTTTGCTCATTTCACTTTGTAAATCTTTGCAGTTTCTTTTTTTTCTGAAAGCATGTTATTGCTCATTTCTTATAGCACAATAGTATTTCAACACAGCCATACACTACAGGTTGTTCAGCTGTTCCTCAATTGATAGTCATCCCCTGAAGTTCTAGTTCTTTGCCACCACAAAAACAACTGCTATAAGTATAAATGTAAATATATGTATGTGTATGTGTTTATGTATGTGTATGTAATATATATGCCCTTTTCCCTTTCCTTTGATCTCTGGAATACAGACCTAGTAATGGCATTGCTAGGTAAACAGATATATAGTTATGTAGCTTTATAGTTCCAAATTGCTCTTCAAAATAGTTGAACTAGTTTGCACCAACAGTTCATTAGTGTCCCAATTTTTCTATTCCCTCATCTGTGGCAAGTGAAAGATGAAATGGCTGAAGAAAGAAAGGTTTGAATTTTAAAACATATTGATTTATTTAGTAACTCATGCCAATGGGTATGACAAGTCGGAATTAGTCTCACCTTCCTTGGCTTTGGTATTGGACCCTGACTATAGATTTTTATACATTTTTTATTAATACTTTTTATTTGCAAAACATATGTATGGGTAATTCCTAAACATTAACCCTTACAAAGCTTTCTGTTACAAATTTTTCCCCCCTACTCCCCACCCTTTCCCTAGATAGCAGGATATCCACTACATAATAATTGTGTTAGAATACTTAAGAAATCGAATATATGTATAGTTATTGCCACACATCATTTTTTTGTGCAGGAGAAATCGTATCTACAAGAAAGAATAATCCGATAAAGGAAATACAATGCAAGCAAACCTCAATAGAGAACATGAAAATGTTATGTTGTGGTCCACATTTCACATCCCTCTCTCTGGGTGTACGTGGCTTTGTTCACTGAACAATTGGAATTGGTTTGAAGCATTTCATTGTTGAAGAGAGTCATGTTCCTTAGAACTGATCCTCATGTAGTATTGTTGTTGCCGTGTACAGTGATCTCCTGGTTCTGCTCATTTCACTCAGCATCAGTTCATGCAAATCTCTCCAAGCCTCTCTGAAATCGTCCTGCTGGTCGTTTCTTGATTTTTATACATTTAAAACAATTAATCAAATAAAACTAATTAATGAAAAGAAAACAATTAACCAGGATACAAAATTAGGTAATCTAAATTCTAACTGAAGGAAAGATTAGAGACTTTCCAAGTTGGAAGATGGAAAGTGAACAGGTGAAATAATCTGAAATCAGAAGAAAAAAAGTGTTCCACTTCTTCAAAGTATCTATCTTCATTCAGATGAACTTGGAAATAATAACTGACTCATCAATATGGGGCTAGTTTTTAGATGAAATATATTGGTTGCTTGAGATGTAATAATTGGGAGAAGATTCCTTGTAACAATCTTTACATCTGAGTTTCTGCTCAGCATAATTTAGGGCCTAAGTCACTAAGCAGAAGGTAAAGGTGGTCTAGCTTCCTAGCTATGCAGGGCTAGGTTCAAATAGTATAATAAGATTTTTTCCCCAGTTCCCACAATTGAATAAAATTTTTTCACAGAACAGAAATTGGACTAGACCCTTAATTAAATAGAAGGGGAACTGAGCTAGTTCCAGAATTGTGTCACAAAATGGAATCAGTGTAGTTTACTCAATTTCTACAACTAATCATTTGGTGTACTAATCCCCTTAGTTTTCTTGCTTCAACATTTGTTATTTTTCTTTTCTAATATGTTTAGCTAATCTGATAGGTATGAGGTGGTAGCTCAGAATTGTATTAATATGTTACTAATTGATGATGATTTAATTTTTTCACATGATTATGAAAAATTGAGATTTTTTTTCTTCTGAAAATTGCCTGTTAATATCCTTTGACCACATACAAATTGGGAATGGCTCTGATTTTTTTAAAATAAATTTTACTTAGTTCCCTATATATTTAAGCAATGAAAACTTTATCAAAGAAACTTGCAAGAAAAAATTTCCCCCTGTTTCCTGCTTTCCTTCTCATTTTGGTTGTATTGGTTTTTATTTGTGCAAAACTATTTTAATTTCATATAATCTAAATTTTCCATTTTACTTCTTGTGATCTTCATTATCTTATTAATTATAAGTTCTTTCCATATCCATAAACTTCACAGGTACATTTTATCATATTCCTCATCATGGATTTATTAAATATAAATATTTGGGCATTTTAAAATCTGATACAATATGCTAAAATCTAAATTTAACAATATAATAAAAAGTTATTCTTTGCATTTCAAAATAATTTACCTTTAAATAATTCTTTTGAAAGAGCTTGGAAAATTAGGAAAAAGGGAAGTATTACGATCTGCTGTTACTTACAGGATTGGTCAAAATTGAAATTAAAGCATAAGTGGAATTTAAATGTACATGATTTGAGAAATAAAATTACTTAAAAAATTTTCAAATAGATTTTCAGGCTTTTGACTAACGGGGCAAAGAAAATATATGTCAGATGCTGTTGAGATCAGAGTGAGTATGTATATATATATGTGTATATATGCATACACACACACACACACACACACATATATATATATATGAATTAATGAGTATGCAAAGCACTGTGCTAAGTGTTGAGGATACAAATAAAAAAGCAAGGTGGTTCCTGCTCTCAAGGAGTTCACATTCTAGTTGGTAGAGATAATGCATATAGGAAGTTTCATTTGTAAGTCAGATGTAAAGACCCATTGGTCCTTAGGGAACAAGTAACAAACAAATAATAATGCATTTTTATTTCCACTGATAAAACTATATATTTCTAATATTGAAACATTTGATAGTATCAAGAAATTTAGTGGTGAGAGCTATCTTTCCTGCTTATTAGTAGTTAAGGCTGCTAAAGATGTAAGAATTACAGTCCTTCCAGGAACAAGTCCCAGGTTACATCTCCACAAAGGTTGATTGCTTGTAAGATGGATGCAGGAAGTGTGACCAGTGGAAGGGAAGAGAGACTGACAAAGTTAAGAGAGTGGCAACTATTTAGAATACTATCTCTAAAATTTAAATGTATGTAGTTTGGAAAATATAATTGTTCATAAAAGCTTTAAGCAAAAAAAAATCACTTTCTAAACAGGTTTCCAGGTAGTCCAAATGACAATCAACAAATATTTATTATTATCTGGAAGGGACAGGGTGAGTCTATAAATAGAAACTGGACCTGTTATTTTATTGATAACTAGGAACAAAAACCTGGGTATGGAAACTCCTGCCAAGGCCAAGATGTTATTTTATCTAAAACTTATAGTTTTAGAGAGTGGCCTATAGCAACTTTGGAGGTTAAGCAACTTTTCTAGGATTACAGAGCCACTGTGTATCAGAAGTAAGATTTTAATCCAGGTTTTCCTAAGAAGGTCACCTTTCCATGCCATGCTACTTCTTATAAGCAAAATAAATAGTCATGTTTACATAGTGCTTATAGATTATATTTATGTAATATTTTATTGTTTGCAAATCTCTTTGCATGTATTATGTCACTTCCTTACTACAACCCTTTGAGTTAGGTGATAAAAGAATTATTTTCTCCATTTTCTTGTTAAGAAGATTGGTTTAGATGCATTAATACTTGACCAGAGGTCACATTATTAAGTAGCAGAGTCCTGATTTGAATCTGGGTCCTTTGACTTCAAACTAAATGCTCTCTCTGCTATGTCATAGTAATCTCTTTGCTTTTATGGTTCATATAGCCGTGATAGAGCACCAACATATGCATATAAATACATCTATTAAACAAATGTTTTTATTAAATATGGAAAACTATAAATGACCTTAGAAGAACAAAGTACTAAGAGAATATAGAGAAGGAAGAGGTTACTCATGTTTGAGGAGGTTGGGAAGCCTTCAATTGAGTAGGTAAAATTTAAATTGAGCCTTAAAGGATAGGTAGAAGGATAGAGGGAACTATGTGGAGGGAAAAAAGCATAGAGATGAATACTTTGAGGAATCATGAATAAAATCAATTTGTGCCAGTCAAATATATGTGGATTTTCAATTTTATGGATTCTATGTGATACCTCGATAAGAATTCTGTATTTGGAATCAGAAGACCTGGATTTGAATCTTGGCCTTTGCTACTTACCAGTTCTGTGATCCCAGATAAAACAATTAACCTCTCTGGACCCATTTCTTTCTCAGAAAAACTGGAACTTGAATTAAAATGGGCTTTAGACTTTTTCATCTCTAGACTTTTAGATATAGTTATTCTTCCCGTTTAAAGCTACCATTCTTATATATTGGAATACGCTGAATTTACATGGTTCCTTTGTCAAGAAACCTGTTATTAGACCAGTTGATTTTCCTTTGTTCAGTTTAGAACATTTTGGCTAAAATTTCACAAAACATTAAAGAAGATATGGAAAGCTTTAAACCCATTATGAAAAGCACATTGACTGCTTTTATTGAAAACTAACAAAACACATCCTAATTTATATATTGTTTTGTATTAATGTTAAAAATTTCTTTACCCTTCCTGAACCCATCAATTTCTTATCCTAAGGTATTTCTGAAGGATTTAGGTAACATTCAGCTTTTTACCTAAGATGTGAATGAGATTGCTTGCAATCATTTTACTAAAATTAAAACTAAATACAAAAAAAACTGCAGTTGTTTCAGGTTAGAAACCAAGAAAAAGCAGAACTGGTGGAACATATAAGGCATGATCTGTTTTTCTTTTTTTCTTTTTTCTTTTCTATAATCTCCATTGTGCTAGAATTGCTTTTGTTAAATAAGGCTGCAGGATCCTATGTGCAGGCGTGTTACTACACCAACTAATGATACAGAAGAAACAGCTGGGTAGGGGCTGTTTGTGTATGTAGGTGTATGTAGGTGTAGTGTATGTAGGTGTAGTGAAAAGAACACTAAGTTTAAAGTCAGGGGAGACCTAGATTCAAATCCCACTTGAAACTTTTACTATCTCTTGTGAACATGGGCAAGTCATTTAACTGTAGTTTTCCCAACTGCAACATAGGGATAATTTTATTTGTAGTAACTGCCTCATGGTATACTATCACATGCTATTGTGAGAACAAATAAAATAATAATCCTCATATATATAACATTTGAACATTTACAGAAAATGGTCCTCACAGTAACTTCATGAAGTAGGTAGTGTAAGTGAGACTAGGAGGTATGGTTAAACAGGTTCAAACCCACCAATGACTCTGGAGCTTGCTATCATAAAGAAGTTACTGATATTAGCTTACTTTTTAGTTATTTGCCTCTTTCTTATAAAACTACAGCCTTCTTGAGCAGTACAAAATGACTGTAAAATTACTCTGCTAATCAAAGGCCTAATTTTTCTCAAGTTGTTTTCTCTCCTTCCAGAAAATCATCTTATTCATTACTGTTGATATCATTGTCTTTTGACATATTAGTATCACTGAATATATAAACTTTCATTTCCACTTCAGTGTCATATTGGACCATATTTACTCATTGAGACCACTATTCTATCACACTTGTACTAAGCAAGTTCATAGTGTGTGAAGAAGAAATATCCCTAACTACATCAAAAATCTGTGCTAGGGTGTTTGGGAGAAAACTTATTCTAGAGCCTACAAATTTATCATCCCTAGAAGACATTTCTGCTGACATGAAACCGGTCTGCAATTTTCATCAAGCTTTCCTTAATATTTGACTTTGAACAGAATTCCAGGCACAAGCAACATTTAAAAATGTATCTTTAATGTTACAAGATTGAAAGTCTTGCATAGTATCTGCCTGATGGAGCAACTCTGTCATGAAATTCACTCTTTTAATAACATTCCATATTTTGAATGACGTTGGTTGAATCAGGTAATATTAGGGGAATGGGAAGGTGATAAAAAATTTTCTCAAACTAATCCTACTTCTTAGAATTTGTTCTGCAATTTGTCTAGGCATATATTAACTTCACTATCCTCTAGTATCCCTATGGTTCTAAAATGATCTTTTGCTAAAGGTATGAAGTGATAATACTAGTCTGAAAAAGTTTTGTCCATCCAGACAAAGCAGCAGGTAGAGATCCTATTGTACTCTGTTGAAAACTTTAGAATGATGAAGAAATGTACCTAACATCAAAGAACTGATTTTATGGGCTCTGTTGTATTATTATATACAGAGTGCTCAACCCATTATATTTAAATTTCAGGGAAAGCTGATTGACAGGCATTAACATAGTAGTTTGCTTTCATTTATATGGTAAAACTATACTGGAAGTTGATAGTGTTCTGCAAAGGCCAGAAGATTTTCCTTTAGCATTATATTTTCTTTTTTCATTTTTTTTCTATCAAATATATCTAATAATATTACTAATCACTTGAGAAACAGTGTGTCATAATAGATAGAGAACCATCATCAGAACTAGGAAGACCCACATTCAAGTACCATCTCTGACATATACTGAGTATGGATCCCTGGAAAATCCACTTAATCCTTCATTGCAGAAATAAATTTCTGACTGCCATTGATAGGATAAGTTTCCTTGCCTGGAGTCTCAGTCTTTATTTGTTAATTGTATAATTTGAAATACCAAAGCTACTTTCCCCAAATTTTATAGAACTCAGTCTATAATTATTTGTAAAATACAATAATTATTTATAAAAATCTTTAACCATTTTTGGTAAACATTTGGTCATAGAGAGTCACCCTTTTCTAAATCTTTCAATTGGGCACAGTCCATAGAACATGTCTGAATATGTTGAATGTTAATTTTAACATTGATTTAAATTTCTCAGAATTTGCAAATAATATTATTAGCTATCTATTCTGAGCCTTAATAGACTTCAAGGTCTTTGGAAGCATTATAGATACCATCTAGTATACCCTTCTCATTTTTACCAGTGAGGAAACCGAGGACTAGAGAAGTTAATCAACTTATCTGTGGTCCAATTAATACTAGGAAGTGGAGCTGGTGTGTAAACATAGTTCCTTTGTCTCCAAAACCAGAATTAACCTTTATTTATTAACCCAGCAAAATCTTCCTTTGCTTGACCTTTTCAAATTCATAAAGGTTTCCATTTTTTTCTCTTAAGGTTAACTTTCTTATGCCTACTTATACTCTTTGCTGTTCACTAGATTAGAATCTGTATTATAAGATGAATTCTACAATATATTTAGTATACACTTTGCCTTGTTGTGGTCCATCAGTATACACTGCTGTATGAAATATAGTACTGTTTTACCTTATGCTTTGTTAGAAAACTGCATGCTTACTAGCACTCTTAACTGCTTAGTTTTACTGTCTGTAGCTTCAGGATTTTAGATGCTGTGCAGGTGTTTAAATTTACCACTGCTAACACCTTTTACAACTCTTCTGTTTCTTCCCTACCACTGTTGTAAATTTCCACTGAAGGTTGCTACTACCATGGCTAGTTCTTTGAATTGTATTTCAAACATTAGTTGTATGCACAATATCATTGAATGTATACTGCAGCTTACTTGCTCCTATCTTGATCTTCTCTACTGCCCTTTGATTCACCCCATTCTTTGGGGATTATGATGATTCAAGGTAGATTTTTTTTTCAGAGTGGGTTTTTGTATTGGGGATTTGCTTGGGAATTTTATAAAAACAATAGAATTTCAAAAAACAATCCTCATTTCTTCCTCCTATTAGATTTTGTGCCTTCTGCAAAGCTTGTCCTAGATACTATATTAGTGCACTGATGAGCTTTCTATCTGCATGTTCTAGTTTGAAGGGATTTTAATTCATTTACTTTTTCCTATATGGTTTATTAGGTTTATACCTTTTGGGTAATCATGTATTTCATTGAAGAGGCTCTGTAATGTTCTAAGGCTCAGTGCAGTTCTGACGATATTTTACCAACCAGTGTCATCTAGAAAAATAATCACTCTTCTGTCTGGAGTGTGCCATAAAGGTCTTCCATTATAGTAGTTAGTACCTTTGGCAAGCTTACATCTCCTTCTTTTAGATTATATTGGTTATTAATAACGAAAGTCATTAAATAGTGCTTTAAGATTTGCTACTGACAAAGGTGGAGAAAATTAAATGACTTCTGATTGGATTCACTATAAGTTGGTTACATAATCTCAACTGGGTCTTAACTGCTACTAGGAATATAACTCCTTTAGGAACTCCCTATTTCACTCTATATAGTAGCTCTTCCAACCCTTTTCATTTTCCTCAAGACCTCCATGTGTCTCCTTCTCCCCATTCTCTCAGTTGAGAACCTTACCTCATATTTTATAGAAAAAATGGAGACCATTCATCATAAGCTATCTCTTCTTTGCTCTTCCTCATCTTTTATCTCTTAGATAACTTATTTTTATATCTTCCTTTATTCATCTGACTTGATGAAGTGGCTTTACCTATTACAAAGACTAACTCCTTGTTCAAGTGATTCCATTATATCCAGTCTCTTCCAGCAAACTTCCTGCTCTGTCATCTTTACTCTCTATTTTAAATCTCTTCCTCTGTCCTTGCTCATTCCATTCTGCCTGCAAATAATCTCACATCTCCTTCCTTGATCTTTCCTACCCAGCTAACTGTTGTCCTAATTCTCTTCTCATGTTTGTAACTAAACATCTACTATAAGTTCTTTTGTAGCTAAACATCTACATTTTCTCACTCTCTTCTTAATCCTTTACAACCTGACTTCTGACCTTATCTTTCCACCAAAATTGCTCTCCCCAAATTTACTAACAACGTTAGGTTAGTTTCTTTTTCTCAATCCTCATACTTTTTGACCACTCTACAGCCTTTGACACCACTCACTGATAATTCTCTTCTCCTTTATACTCTCTTCTTTCTAGGTTTTCAGTGTCCACTCTCTCCTGGTTTTCCATCTGGATCCTCCTCTAAACAATGCTAAAGGTATCCCTTAAGTTTCAATGCTGGACCTTCTTCTCTTTCCCTTCTATATAACTTCTGTACATTTGGTTATTTCTTCAGCTCCCATGGATTTAATTACCATATTTATGTTGTTAATTCTTTTTCTGAAATTTAATTTATATTTTTGATTGCATTTTAAAGTTCTTTTTTAAAAATGTATTTCTTTTTAATACACATTGCTTTATGAATCATGCTGGGAAAGAAAATTCAGAGCAAAAGGGAAAAACCATGGGAGAGGAAAAGAAAAACAGAAAAAAGAAGTGAATGTAGCATGTGCTCATTTACATTCAGTCTCCATAGTTCTTTTTCTGATGCAGATAGCATTTTCTGTCCAGAGTCTATTGGGATTGCTTTGGATCACTGAACCACTGAAAAGAACCAAGTCTTTCATAATTGATCATCTCACAGTCTTGCTGTTATTGTTTATAACATATTCTTGGTTCTGCTTGTTTTACTCAGCATCAATTTGTGTAAATATTTCCAGGTCTTTCTAAAATCAGCTTGTTCATCATTTTTTATAAAACAATAATATTCCATTATATTCATATACTAAATTTATTCAGCCACTCCCTAATTGATGAGCATCTACTCATTTTCCAATTCTTTACTACCACAAAAAGGCTGCTACAAACATTTTGCATATGTGGGTCCTTTTTCCTTCTTTATCATTTCTTTGGGATTCAGACCCAGTAATGGCACTACTGGGTCAAAGAATATGCACAGTTATTTTCCTCTTTTCTCCAAAGATTTGATAGGTAAATTATCCCTTTCTTTTTCCAGTTGTTTAGATCTATTTTTTTATGTGAGAAGTGTTTTGTAATTGTGTTCATATACTTTTTGGATTTGTCTTGGAAGGTAGACCCCAAATATTTTATTTTGTCTACAGTTATTTCAAATGGAATTTCTCTTTCTATGTCTTGCTGATAGACTTTGTAAGTAATATATAGAAATGCTGATGATTTGTGTGGGTTTATTTATATCTTGCAGCTTTGCTAAAGCTGGGAATTGTTTTGAGTAGGTTTTTGGATGATTTTCTACGATTCTCTAAGTATATCATCATATCATCTGCAAAGAGTGATAGTTTTATTTTCCTTATTGCTTATTTTAATTCCTTTAATTTCTTTTTCTTTTCTTATTCTAAAGCCAACATTTCTAGTACAATGTTGAATAATATTGATGATAATGGGCATCCTTGTTTCACCTCTGATCTTATTGGGAATGCGTCCAGCTCTTCTCCATTACAAATAATACTTGCTGTTAGTTTCAGATAGATGTTGCTTATTATTTTAAGGAAAGCTCCCTTTATCCCTGTGCTCTCTAGTGTTTTTAATAGGAATGGGTGCTATCTTTTGTCAAAAGCTTTTTTTGCATCTATTGACATTATCATATGATTTCTATTGGTTTTGTTATTGATTAGTTGATCATGGTAATAATTTTCCTGATATTGAAACAACCCTACATTCCTGGTATAAATCCTACTTGGTCACAGCATATTATCCTGCTGATAAGTTGCTGTAATCTCTTTGCTTTAAAATTTTTGCATCAGTATTTATTAGGGAGATTGGTCTGTAATTTTCTTTCTCTGTTTTGGCTCTTCTTGGTTTAGGTGTTAGTACCATATTTGTGCTATAGACTCCTTCTTTATCTGTTTTTCCAAATGGTTTACATAGTATTGAAATTAATTGTTCTTTAAATATTTGGTAGAATTCACTTGTGAATCCATCTGGCCCTGGAGATTTTTTTTCTTAAGGAGTTCATTAATGGTTTGTTCAGTTTCTTTTTCTAAAATATGACTATTTAAATAATTCATTTCCTTTTATGTTAATCTGGGCAATTTATATTTTTGTAAATATTCATCCATTTTTGGTTAGATTGTCGAATTTGCTGCCACACAGTTGGGCAAAATAGCTCTCAATTTTTGCTTTAATTTCTTTTTCATTGATAGTAAGTTCATCCTTTTCATTTTTGATACTGGTGATTTGGTTTTTTCTTTCCTTTTTCTAATCAAATTAACCAAAGGTTTAACTATTTTGTTGTTGTTTTTTTATAAAACCAACTCTTGTTTTTATCAGTTTGATAGTTTTCTTAATTTCAATTTTATTAATCTCTTTTTTGAGTTTCAGAATTTCTAATTTTATATTTAATTAAGGGGTTTTAATTTATTTTTCCCCCTAGTCTTTTTTTTTAGTTTCGTGCCAATTCATTGATTAGTTCTTTCTCTATTTTATTCATGTAGCTATTTTAAGATACCAAAAATTTCCCCTAAGAACTGCTTTAGATGCAACCTGTAGGTTTTGGTATGTTGGCTCGTCATTTTCTTGGAAGAAATTATATGGATTGTTTCTGTGATTTTTCATTTGACCCACTAATTTTTTATAATTAGATTATTTAATTTCCAATTGATTTTTAGTCTATCTTTCCCTACCCCTTTATTGAATATAATTTTTATTGCATTTTGGTCTGAAAAGGAAGCATTTTCTATCTCTGCCTTTCTACATTTGATTGTGAGGTTTTTATGTCCTAATACATAGTCAGTTTTTATGAAGGTCCATATACCACTGAGAAAAAAAAGTATATTCTTTTCTGTCCCTATTTAATTTTCTCCAGGGATTTTTTTGTAATCCTATTAACCTTAATAGTTTCTTTTTTATTTATTTTGTAGTTATATTTGTCTGATTCTAAGAGGGATTCTGAGAGACGTCCTCCACTAATATAGTTTTG
>JAJPUD010009360.1:0-76017 GCA_023553655.1 Myrmecobius fasciatus | reverse complement strand
TGAAGATAGTCATATACATCCAGAGAGAGGCCTGTGGGAACTGAGTGCGAACCACAACACAGCATTTTAACACTTTCTGTGAATATTTACATGCATTTTGTTTTCCTTCTTAGGTTGTTTTCTTCTTCTTCTCTTTCTAGATCTGATGTTTCTTATGCAGTAAGATAACTGTATAGATTTGTATACATATATTGTATTTGTCATATAATTTATCCTATTTAGAATGTATTAGATTACCTGTCATCTAGGGGTGAGGGGTGGGTGAAGGAGGGGAAGAGCTTGGGAAAAAAAGTTTTTGCAAAGGTCAATGTAGAAAAGTCACTCATATGTTTTGTAAATAAAAAGCTTTATTTAAAAAAAAAACATTTGGTACTGGCTAAGAAATAGAGTCATCAATCAGTGTAATAGATTAGGTACACAAGACATAATAATAAATTACTATAGTAATTTGGTGTTTGATAAACCCAAAGATTCTAACTTCTGGGATAAGAATTCACTATTTGACAAAAATTGCTGAGGAAATTGGAAATTACTATGACAGAAATTAGGCATTGATCCACAGCTAACACCCTATACCAAGATAAGGTCAAAATGCGTTCATGATTTAGACATAAAGAGTGATATTATAAGCAAATTAGGAGAAGAAAGGATAGTCTACCTTCCAGATTTTTGGAAAAGGAAAGAATTTGTGGCCAAAGATGAACTGGAGTACATTATGGAATGCAAAATGGATAATTTTGATTATATTAAGTTAAAAAGTTTTTGTACAAACAAAATCAATGCAAACAAGAAGGAAAGCAATAAACTGGGAAACATTTTTACAATCAAGAGTTCTGATAAAGGCTTCATTTCTTTTTTTTCCACAATATATGTTAAACATGTTAAAATATATGTTAAATTGGGGCAGCTAGGTGGAACAGTGGATAGAGCATCAGCCCTGAAAGTCAGGAGGACCTGAGTTCAAATTTGATCTCAGACACTTAATACTTCCTAGCTGTGTGACCCTGGGCAAGTCACTTAACCCCAATTGCCAAAAAGCCCCCCCCCCAAAAAAAAAGTAAATGTATAGCTGGATGATACCAAAGACCTTTCCTCTACTTTATAAATGATGATTTCAGAGAGACTTGGAGAAACTTACATGAACTGATGTTAAGTGAAGCGAGTAGAACCAGGAGATCACTGTACACAATAGTAAGATTATATGATGATCTTCTGACAGTCATGGTTTTTTGTTTTTTTTTTTTAAACAATGAGATGATTCAGGCCAGTTCCAGTGGTCTTGTGATGAAGAAAGCCATCTGTACCCAGAGAGAAGACTGTGGGGAATGAGTGTCTATCACAACATAGTATTTTTACTCTTTTTGTTATTGTTTGCTTGCATTTTTTTATTCTCAATTTTTTCCTTTTTGATCTGATTTTTCTTGTTTAGCATAATAATTGTGGAAATATTCATAGAAGAATTATACATGTTTAACATATATTAGATTACTTGCTATCTAGAGGAGGTGGTGGGGGGAAGGAAGGGAAGAAATTTGGAACAAAAGGTTTTGCAGGGGTGAATGTTGAAAATTATCTATGCAGAGGCAGCTAGGTGACTCAGTGGATAAGACCACCAGCCCTGAAGTCAGGAGGACATGAGTTCAATTTTGACCTCAAATATTTAACACTTCCTACTTGTGTGACTATGGGCAAGTCACTTAACTCTAACTGCCTCAGCAAAAAACAAACAAACAAACAAAAAAACCAAACTAAAATTATCTATGCATATGTTTTGAAAATAAAAGGCTTTACCACACTGTCCAATCGATAAATGGTCAAAGGTTATGAACAGACAATTTTCAGATGATGAAATAAAAACTATTTCTAGTCATATGAAAAGTTGCTCCAAATCACTATTGATCAGAGAAACGCAAATTAAATCAACTCTGAGATACCACCACACATCTGTGAGATTGGCTAAAATGACAGGAAAAGATAACAATGAATGTTGGAGGGGATGTGGGAATACTGGGACAGATACATTGTTGGTGGAATTGTGAACTGATCCAACCATTCTGGAGAGCAATTTGGAACTATGCTCAAAAAGTTATCAAACTGTGCATACCCTTTGATCCAGCAGTGTTTCTCGTGGGCCTATATTCCAAAGAGATCTTAAAGGAAGGGAAGGGACCCACATGTGCAAGAACGTTTGTGACAGCCCTTTTTGTAGTGGCTAGAAACTGGAAACTGAATGGATGCCCATCAATTGGAGAATGGCTGAATAAATTATGGTATATGAATGTTATGGAATATTATTGCTCTGTAAGAAACGACCAGCAGGACGATTTCAGAGAGGCCTGGAGAGACTTCCATGAACTGATGCTGAGTGAAACGAGCAGAACCAGGAGATCATCATACACAGCAACAACAATATTACATGATGATCAATTCTGATGGACATGGCTCTCTGCAACAAAGAATTGTCTCAAACCAGTTCCAAAGTTCCAATTGTTCACTGAAGAAAACCATATACACCCAGAGAGAGGGATATGAAATATGGACCACAACATAATATTTTCATGCTCTCTATTTTTTTTATTAAAGCTTTTATTATTAAAGCTTTAATTAAATTTCCCCAGCATTGATCTTTACAAAGCTTTCCATTACAAATTTTAGCCCCAGTCCCCTCCCCTCCCCTAGATGGCAGGAAGTCCACTACATGTTAATAATGTTAAAATACTTGTCAAGTTATGCAAGGAAAATCCTATCTACAAGAAAAAAAAAAAGAAAATCAGAGAAAGTCAACACAATGCAAGGAAATGTCAATAGAGGTGTTTTTTTTTTTTTTTTTTTTTTTGCTGAGGCAATTGGGGTTAAGTGACTTGCCCAGGATCACACAGCTGTTATGTGTCTGAGACCAGATTTGAACTCAGGTCCTCCTGACTCCAGGGCTGGTACTCTATCCACTGCGCCACCTAGCTGCCCCCTCTCTATTGAGGTTTGTTATCAAACTATGCATACCTTTTGACCCAGCAGTGTTTCTATTGGGCTTATATCCCAAAGAAATCATCAAAGAAGGAAAGGGCCCCACATGTGCAAGAATGTTTGTGGCAGCTCTTTTTGTAGTGGCTAGAAACTGGAAACTGAATGGATGCCCATCAATTGGAGAATGGCTAAATAAATTACGTTATATGAATGTCATAGAACATTATTGTTCTATGTAAGAAACGACCAACAAGATGATTTCAGAGAGGCCTGGAGAGACTGAAGCTGAGTGCAATCAGCAGAACCAGGAGATCACTGAACACGGCAATAACAAGACTATATGATGATCATTTCTGAAGAACATAGCTCTCTTCAACAATGAGATGTTTCAAACCAGTTCTAATTGGTCAATTAAGAAGGCCATATACACCCAGAGAGAGGGATATGAAATGTGGACCACAACATAACTTTTTCATGCTCGCTATTGATGTTTCCTTGCATTATGTTTCCCTTCTCAGATTTTTTTTTCTTCTTGTAGATCTGATTTTTCTTGTACAGCAAGATGACTGTAAAAATATGTATATATAATATATATATTTGATTTGTCAAATATTTTAACATAATTAACATGTATTAGACTTCCTGCCATCTAGGGAAGGGTGTGGGGATTAGGAGGGAAAAATTTGTGACAGCTTTGCAAAGGTCAATGTTGAAAAATTACCTATGCATTTTGCAAATAAAAAGCTTTAATTAAAAAATAAAATAAATAAATATATAATAAAAAAGCTGCTCTTTCAAAAAAAAATAAAAAAGAAAAAAAAGAAAATAAAAGGCTTTAGTAAAAAAAAGAAATTAAAAAAAATTCATTTGACCCTTGCAACAACCCTGGGGGGTAGTTACAGTTATCCCATTTTATAGAGAAAACTGGGGCAGCTAGGTGGCACAGTGGTTAGAGTACCACCCCTGAAGTCAAGAGGAGCTGAGTTCAAATCTGGTCTCAGACACTTCCTAGCTGTGTGACCCTGGGCAAGTCACTTAACCCCAATTGCCTCAGCAAAAAAAAGCAAAAAAAAAAAAAAAAAAGAGAGAGAAAACTGAGGCAAAAAGAACTTGACTTGCATAAGGTTACACAGGTAGTAAGTGTCTGGTAAAATTTGAATTCACATTCTGAATTCATGTTCAGTGTTCTGTCTACTTCACATTGTAGTTCTTTCATTGCTCCTTGCTGTCACTGAGTCTAGAAATTTATTATTCTTTATCTGATGCAGATTCTTTTGTTCACATAGAGGAGTCAGTCCTCCTCCTGGGGAGTGAGCAGACATTTCTGTGTTATTTCTCTCCTCTCTGTGTTTGTCTCTAGTCAAAATACCAAATAGCCCAGACAATATAAATTCTCACCTTACCCACAAAACTGCACAAATGGGACAAAGGCCTTACCAGCAGTCACAGAGACCCAGGAAAAATGCCTAGGCCTATCAATTATGATTTCTTTTTTTATTGTTTTTATACGTCTTGTTTTTCCCTATGAAATAATAAGCTCTTAAAGGAGAGATCTTGTTATATACAAGGACAAATTCCTCAGTGAATCTTTGTTGAAAGAATAGTTTGATGATACACTTAGTCTTTGCTATATTTGAATGGGTAACCATAGGTAACCATTACTCCCAAATAGAGATTTGCCTCTGGTTGACAATTTCCCTTTCTCTAAATCTGGATGGTTTTTTTAAAAAAACTTTTTATTTTAAAAACATATACACAGATAATTATTCAACATTGACCCTTGCATAGCCTTGTGTTCCAGTTTTTCCCTCCTCCCACCCCCCTCCCCTAGATGGCATGCAATCCAATATATGTTATACATGTTAAGATATATGTTAAATCTAATACATGTAAAAATATTTATACAATTCTCTTGTTGCACCAGAAAAATCAAATCAAAAAGGAAAGAAAATGAGTGAGAACAAAATGCAAGGGAACAACATCAAATAGAGTGAGAATGTTGTGTTGTATTCCATATTCAGTCCCTACAGTCCCCTCCTGTAGATGGCTCTCTTCATCACAAGATCATTGGAGCTGGTATCAATCATCTCATTGTTAAAATTCATCAGAACTGATTGTCATATAATATTGATGTTGCTATGTAGAATGATGTCCTGGTTCTGCTAATTTTACTTAGCATTAGCTCATTTAAGTCTCTCCAGGCCTCTCTGAAATCATCCTCCTGATTGTTTCTTATAGAACAATAATATTCCCTAGCATTCATATACCATAATTTATTCAGCCATTCTCCAATTGATGGGCATCCATTCAGTTTCCAGTTTCTAGTCACTACAAAAAGGGCTGCCACAAACATTTTTGCACATGTGAGTCCCTTTCCTTCCTTTAAGGCCTCTTTGAGATATAGGCCCAGTAGAAACACTGCTGGATGAAAGGGTCTGCACAGTTTGATAACTTTTTGAGAGTAGTTCCAAATTGCCTTCTCTAAATTTGAAGAGGACAAGAATATGAATTCAATGGCGTTAGTGATAGTGACAGATCACATATCACATTTCTGGCATAATCCAGCTGACAGATGTAGCAATGTATCCTAATTTGATATGAAGATGGAATAATCTGTTTTTATTAGCTGGAAGGAAAAAGGGCAAGGAAAGGACTTCTAATTTTAGTCTTTAATAGACTCATTCCAACTAACAGCTAACAGCTCCCATCTGATGATATAGAAGGCCCAAATTCTGAAAGTTCTATTTCTAAACCAACCAAAACAAAGCAATTAAAGGATTAATTCATAATAATTGAAATTTCTGAGTATCAAAACATATAAAGGGGATGTCTACCATCTAAAAAATTTTTTTTAAAGTTTTAACTTTAGAGCTTATCTAGATAAATTATAGGAAGAGGTTATACATTAGTTTTTGGGAAATAAGAAGAAATATAGCTAGCTAATCCTATAATTATTTCCATAATTTTCCTCCAAGGCAGCAGTACTCAAAGTGTGCATTGCTCCCTGGGAATTTACAAATTCAAAAGTATTTTCATTATAAAGCAAGTTTTTATATGTATAGCCCATACAAGTGATTGTGGTTCTAAATTATTTTTAAGTATATAAAGAGTTCCTAATACCAAAAAGTTTGAAAATCACTACTTTAAGGAATAGTCATTCTTCTCTCTTTCTTCATCCTTCCTTACGCTTACTTCTTTCTTTGACTAGATAGCCTCTGAGGTTGCTTTCAAGTCCAACCTGGAATCCTATGACCCTTCTCTCAATCTCATCTTCACCCTAATTTCTCAATTCCTATCATGCTCTGGGTTCTGGCTAAAAAGTTATTCATTTGTTATTTATCAAAATTCTGTCCTTTCCTTGGACTGGTTTTAATTACTGAGTGGGCAAAGCTAGGAATATCACTGAGTGATTACTGAGACATGCCTAGAGGCTTGGCAGGAATGAACCTAAATTAATTCATTACTCCATTTGATAACTATTTGTGCAAGGTAAGGAGAACTTTGGTGCACAAATCTAGGTAGAATTTCCTTGTGACTTCTGCATTAGCCCTTTATTGAGCTTATAATGAATGACCCATACTATCAATGGAGAGCATATGCTGAACAACCTGTGAACCAGTATACTGGATTTAGAGTTGTAGGGACTTTACAAGATCACCTTACTTTTTCATTTTACAGATGAAGAACCAAGGACCAAAGAGTTTTAGTAAATTGTCCAAGTTCAGTAGAAGTCACAGAATCAGCATTCCATTTTGAGTGAGGTTCTTTGTCTTAAAATCCTTTATTCCTGTGAATGGTGAATAGAGCACTGGCCCTTAAGTCAGGAAGAACCTGAGTTTGAATTAGGTCTGAGACACTTAAACACTTCCTAGCTGTGTGACCCTGGACAAGTCATTTAATCATCATAAAAAAAAAAAAAAAAAAAAAAAAGATTAAAAAAATAATTTTCCCTCTGACATTGTATTTTAGCATCAAAACAAACAAACAACAACAAAAAACCCACCACCACAAAAACTTAAAAAAAACCCTAAATCCTGCCATTTAAGGACATGTCATAAATCTTGCACCACTTTCAATAAATTCCTTGAGATGAGTAACTAATTCATCTTATGAATAATAGAAAGTACATTAAGCTAGTAATAAATAAGAAATGCAGTAGGATTCTTTCAGTTAAAGATGCTTATTTGTGATCAAAGAAAAAAAATTGCTGTAGTATTTCTTATGTTCTTTTTCCATCATTAAAACCTTGTGGAAGGGGCTTTATGAACACACCTTGTAATAATACTCATTTGTTGAATGCCAGAATAGATTTTTAAAATATTTCTATCATTTAGAGGTAGGTAGATGGCATAGTGGATAGTGTTAGACTTGGACTCAGAAAAATCTGAGTTTGAATCCTGCCCCAAACATTTATGAACTGTGTATGATCCTGTATTAGTTATTTAAATTGCTCTCAGCCTCAGTTTTCTGACTGTAAAATGGAGCTAATAATACATATCTTAGAGGGTTGTTGTGAGGAATAAATCACATAATATATGGAAAATGCTTTGTGAACCAAAAAGTTGGCCAATGAAAGCTAGTATTTTTTAATTATTATTAATTTCCAAAGAAAATTATTAAATTCTTAAAGTCTTAAAGTATCAATTTAATATCAATCAGCATTTAAGTGTCCCCTATCCAGAATTATGAGAGAGAATGAGAGAGAAAAAAAGCAAGCAAAAATTAATAAGAAAGGTGAAAATACTAGGTTGTAATTCACATTCAGTCCTATTTCTGGATGCAGATGGCTCTCTCCACCACGAGTCCATTGGAATTGGCCTGAATAACCTCATTGTTAAAAAGAGCTAAGTTCATCACAGTTGATCATCACATAATCAATCTTTTGCTGCTGTATACAATACTTTTTTTGGTTCTACTTACTTCACTTAGCATCAAAAACTAAGTTTTGCAAAATAGGAAATAAGAAAGATTCTAGTTCCTCTCATGTTTTAAAGTGAATGCTCTCAAACCTGGGCCTATGGTCTCTTCTATGATCTCCAGTTGGGACTGATGCACAACTGCTTCAGGACTCGTGTGCTCTTTTGGAAGTGTGTAGCCACCTTTAGATCTGTTGGGTGTCAAGGGGAAATCAAGCATAGGTCAGAGAATTCAGGCTGAGTGTATTGGACTGACAATTGTGGAACTAAATTCTTATGATCTTCCTTTAGGCCATTATAACACCTAATTGGTCCTTTCAAGAATTATGCTTTTACTCATTTGTTGACAAAAGTGGAATAAACTTGGATGCTAGATTCTTCCAATCAAAGGGAGAGTAACAGGAGAATATATGTGACAAATATCAAGTGCCTTGCAAGTCAGTATTTTATCCTCGCAGTCTCCAAAATAGGGTTTATATAATGAGATGATTCAGGCCTGTTCCAAAATGATCTTGTGATGAGAGCCATCTACACCCAGAGAGGACTGTGGGAACTAAGGGTGGATTACAAAATAGCATTTCACTCTTTTTGTTGTGGATTGCTTGAATTTTATTTTCTTTCTTTTTTAAAAATTATTTATTAATACTTTTTATTTGCAAAACATATGTATGGGTAATTCCTGAACATTACAAATTTTTCCCCCCTACTCCCCACCCCTCCCCTAGATGGCAGGATATCCACTACATGATAATTATGTTAGAATACTTAAGAAATCGAATATATGTATAGTTATTGCCACACATCATTTTTTGTGCAGGAGAAATCGTATCTACAAGAAATAATAATCCGATAGAGGAAATACAATGCAAGCAAACCTCAACAGAGAACATGAAAATGTTATGTTGTGGTCCACATTTCACATCCCTCTCTCTGGGTGTATAAGGCTTTCTTCACTGAACAATTGGAATTGGTTTGAAGCATTTCATTATTGAAAAGAGTCATGTCCCTTAGAACTGATTCTCATATAGTATTGTTGTTGCCGTGAATAATGATCTCCTGGTTCTGCTCATTTCACTGAGCATCAGTTCATGCAAGTCTCTCCAGGCCTCTCTGAAATCATCCTGCTGATCATTTCTTATAGAACAATAATATTCCATAACATTCATATACGATAATTTATTTAGCCATTCTCCAGTTGATGGACATCCTTTCAGTTTTCAGTTTCTTGCCACCACAAAAAGGGCTGCCACAAACATTTTTTGCACATGTGGGTCCCTTTCCCTCCTCTAAGATCTCTTTGGGATATAGGCCCAATAGAAACACTGCTGGGTTGAAGGGTATGCACAGTTTGATAACTTTTTGAGCATAGCTCCAAATTGCTCTCCAGAATGGTTGGATCCGTTCACAGTTCCACCAACAATGCATCAGTGTCCCAGTCTTCCCACATCCCCTCCAACATTCATCGTTATCCTTTTCCTGTCATTTTAGCCAATTTGACAGGTGTGTAGTGGTACCTCAGAGTTGTCTTAATTTGCATTTCTCTGATCAATAGTGATTTGGAGCATCTTTTCATATGATTATAAATAGTTTTAATTTCATCATCTGAAAATTGTCTGTTCATATCCTTTGACCATTTATCGATTGGAGAATGGCTTGAATTCTTATAAATATGAGACAATTCTCTATATATCTTAGACATGAGACCTTTATCAGAACCCTTAAATGTAAAGATGATTTCCCAATTTGATGCTTCCCTCCTAATCTTGTCTGCATTAGTTTTGTTTGAATTTTATTTTCTTTCTAATTTTTTAATCTTATTTTTCTTGTGCAGCAAGATAATTGTATACCTATTTTGGATTTAACATATATTTTTACTATGTTTAAGATATATCACATTACATGCCATCTAGAGAAGGGGGTGGAGGGAAGGGGGGGGATAGAAACACAAGGTTTTTCAAGGGTAGATGTTGAAAAAATTATCCTTACATATGTTTTGAAAATAAAAACTTCAATTAAAAAATTAGTAAAGGGGCAGCTAGGTGGTACAGTAGATAGAACATCAGCTCTGAAGGCAGGAGGATCTGAGTACAAATCTGGTCTCAGACACTTAACACTTCTTAGCTGTGTGACCTGGGCAAGTCACTTAATCTCAGTTGCCTCAGCAAACAAACAAAACAAAACAAAAAAACCCAACAACAACAACAAAAACAAAGTATGGTTTGTAGTCTGACTTCAAGGGGCTTATGATCAATTCATAGGAGGATGGGAAGATAGGTCCCTTCCTAATATCTTCATGATAACCAGTCATAGTTTGTCTCCAACACAATTAAACCTATCTTTATCTCACCTATAACCTCTCCCAAATCTCCCATTCTACCTGTTCTTCTGCTGTACAAACTCCCCCTGACTAGGCATTGGCCCCGAAAGAGCAGTTGTACCAGGAAGAGTATAAGGGGTGCCATTGTACCCACCAAATATTCCCAGTCCTTGCCACCCAGATTGCTTTGTGACTTCAGCTGGCACCCTTTGGGATTTGGCTCTAGCTCTAGAACAGAGATCAATGAATGAGACCCTCATGGTTTCTCATTTGAGATAGGGAGTGAGGGTGAGATAGGGCAGGAAATGAGCATTTATTATCTAGTATTTGTCAGGTACTGTGCTACTGCTACGGGTTTAACAAATGGATAGCATTTGATTCTCACAATAGCTCTGAGGAAATTAAGGTAGCCAGAGTTTGAGAAGGAGGTGCCTGGAGTCATACAACTAGTGTCTGAGGTTGGATTTGAACTCAGGTCTTTTCATCTCTAGACTCAAGGACAATGAGTCATAACAATGATCAGGTATGGATGGGTTAAAATATGCATCATAAATCTTATTTACATTATTTTTTTTCCTCCTAACTCTGTCTGATTCCAATCAAGGTCATGGGAACATCTCCCTACTCCCCTCACACTCCCACCTCTTTGCTTTGAATAAGAATTTTGAAAGATGATCATGAAAGCAATTATTCATCTCTCATTTATTGTATCAATCAACTATAATGTTCAAAGATAGCAAAACACTAATTTAGACTGGAAGTAAAAGGTAATCCTCCTTTTCCCCACCCATCTCCAATGTTATTGTCCTGAAGCCTTGAGAAGCAATGAAGCTGGTAAATCATCAACAAACACATCAAAGATTGGATTTTTGTGTGTGGGTTGGTGTGGATGTAGATGTGGAGCTGATGAATTGATTTGTACATTCTGGGACTTACATGCCAAAGATTATTGGAATCAAATCTCAACTATAAGTCCCGGGCAAGATGTATTCTTAGAAGCACATGGAGGAAACCTTAAATAGCTATGTTTTTAGCTTTTAATTCTTTTCTTTTTTCTTTTTTTCTTTCTTTCTTTTTTTTTTTTTTTTGTTATTTGCAAAACATATGTATGGGTAATTCTTCAACATTAACCCTTACAAAGCTTTTTGTTACAAATTTTTCCACTCTAGTCTCCACCCCTCCCCTAGATGGCAGGATATCCACTACATGTTAATTATGTTAAAATACTTGACAAATCGAATATATGTATACATATTTCCACACTTATCATTGTTGTGCAAGAAAAATCGTATCTACAAGAAAGAAAAATCAGAGAAAGGAAACACAATGCAAGCAAACTTCAATAGAGAGCATGAAAATGATATGTTGTGGTCCACATTTCACATCCCTCTGAGTGTATATGGCTTTCTTCAGTGAACAACTGGAAGTGGTTTGAAACATTTCATTGTTGAAGAGAGCAAAGTCCATCAGAACTGATCGTCATATAGTATTGTTAGCCTTTAATTCTTTACAATGGCCTGAGGAGTTATAAATATGTATGTATATACATACATATATACACATCTTTCAATAAAACTGTGTAGGATAAATAAGTTTAATGTGTCTCCTTTCATTTCTGAGCCAACAGATCACATAAACAATCCATTTAGAGAGAAGCTGGAGAAAAATAACTGATATAAATACAGGAGAAAGCAATAAAACATGTTTTTAAAAAGACATACATTTTCTGTTGGTCTTATCTGGTCCTACTTTGTTAAAAATGTATAATGTAATATAAATGTATATATTTTTAATAAGTATAATGTTTAGGCATTAATGAGATAATACTGGTTCTCAAGTCAGAATACCTGGGTTAAAATTCCTTTCTGATAATTACTATGTGTGACTGTAGAAAAGTCAGTTTGTGCATTTGTAAAATGAAGGAATTTTACTAGATTACTTCTGAGGTCCCTTCCAACTCTAAATTTTTTATCTAATTTGTGACAGAGGAATGGATAGGAAAAACTGATCACTTTTCCAGTGTCTGAAAATAAACTTCCAGATTCAGTACAGCTATTTGGGATCCTTGAATTTTGCCATGAATTGTTCTAGAAAAATAAGGCAGTAATTGGAGGGAGCGTTTGTCTGAAAATGGAGGTTTTTCAAAAGAGGAAATGCCTTATGACAGTATGCTGGATTCAAAAAAGGTTAAAGAGATGGTTCTTGTACTCAAATTATAATCAAATTATTTCCACAAACAAGGTAATTGTATAACAGAATCACTGAATTTCAGGACTAGAAAGGTTCTTGGAGATTAGGTCTACATCTAAACAAAAAAACCCATCTACAACATATTCTAGACTTTTTTTGTGGGAAGACTTCCAATCAAAGGGAATAATTTCATTTATTAATAGCAGTAAAGGAGCTATGTCAGTCTTAAAGTGAGATGGGCAGCCTGTGTGTGTTACTGACATCTGCTCAATGTCAGGAAATGTAAAGGAAAGATCTCAGTCCATCAGTTGTCTTCTATAGGGACTTTACAGGAAGATCAAATCAAGAATCAAGGCACAGGATGCTGAAATCTTCAATACTGGGTAAAGTGCCAATACTGATGAGAACACCAATCCATGAAAGAATTAGAGTTGAGAGCTTCAAAGTTTATTTGTAAACTGTTTTCACTTAGTCCCATTATAAAGAAGTATGTGGATATAATCCCGAGTTGAAAGCAATATTGTCCCAGCTACTTAGTATGCTAGTTATTCTATATTTTTAATTCCATAGGCATGTGTTACTCTTATTTAAAGGTAGGAGAATGGTTTGATATTATAATACAGATCAAGATCTTTTTTAAATTTAAATTTCAATTTTTTAAATTTTATTTTTTTTATTAATACTTTTTATTTGCAAAACGTATGTATGGGTAATTCCTGAACATTAACCCTTACATAGCTTTCTGTTACAAATTTTTCCCCCTTACTCCCCACCCCTCCCCTAGATGGCAGAATATCCACTACATGATAATTATGTTAGAATACTTAAGAAATCGAATATATGTATAGTTATTGCCACACATCATTTTTTGTGCAGGAGAAATCGTATCTACAAGAAAGAATAATCCAATAAAGGAAATACAATGCAAGCAAACCTCAATAGAGAACATGAAAATGTTATGTTGTGGTCCACATTTGACATCCCTCTCTCTGGGTGTATATGGCCTTCTTCACTGAACAATTGGAATTGGTTTGAAGCATTTCATTGTTGAAGAGAGTCATGTCCATTAGAACTGATCCTCATATAGTATTGTTGTTGCCATGAATAATGATCTCCTGGTTCTGCTCATTTCACTCAGCATCAGTTCATTCAAGTCTCTCCAGGCCTCTCTGAAATCGTCCTGCTGGTCATTTCTTACAGAGAAATAATATTCCATAACATTCATACAGATCAAGATCTAAAACAATCTCTATTACTTTAGCTTCCAGGAATTAAAACATAAAATGTTCCCAATTGCTATACTGGGGGAAAATAAAAATGTGCCCAATACTTGCGTTCTGAATTGAAATCAGTGCTGGTTAGCAGTACATATAAATAAGTATTAGGAAGCATATTCAGTTTTCCTCTTGGCAATTAACACACAGTACAATAACAAAATACGAATTAAAAGTTTAAATGAATCAATGTAAAAAAGTCAAGACTATAGACCTCTTGATTTAAGGATGAAACTGTAACTTGGGGAATTTGACTGATTCACCCAAGGTCACTCAACTCAGTGGCAGAGCTGATACTTAAACTCAGGTTTTCTGCCACTTTTTTCCATTGAGGAAATTAAAAAACCAAAACCAAAACCAAAACCAAAAAACACTTTTGAAAAAAAGCTTATTGTTGGCTTCTTTAACATTATTTTCTGATATGTCAGTTCCCCCAGGGAAGTGCCCTATAACAACAGAATTTAAAAACCATCTTACATAGAGAAAATGCATGCCCTATTCCTTATGTCCTCCTATCTCTCCAAAGAAGGGAAGGTGGTACATTTTCTCATCTCAATATTGGTGTGCTTTTTTTTAAAACTCCAGTAAGTCACTTTAAATAGTTTTGTGGCAAGAAAAATATTTCTAGGAAACCTGGAATATGCTAATAGCAAATATTACACAAATCCTATGAACAGATTTATTTTATTTTACTTATTTATTTTTTTGCTGAGGCAATTGGGATTAAGTGACTTGCCCAGGGTCACACAGCTAGGAAGCGTTAAATTTCTGAAGCCATATTTGAACTCAGTTCCTCCAGCCTTCAGAGCTGGTGCTCTATCCACTGTACCACTTAGTTGCCCTTATGAACAGATTTAGGAAAAAAAAAAATGGACACAAAAGAGATGTGAAAATCATCCCTCCCTTCTTTGCAGAAGCACGGGGTGGAATACTGCATATGCCATTAGAAGAGCTTGATAAATTGATAGGTTTTGTTGGTTTCTCTTCCTTTTTTTCTTAATTTTTTTTTTAAAAAATCTGTTAAAAGGGATGTTGGATCTCTAGGGAGAGAGGGAGGAAATAAAGATAATGCAAAAACAAAAGACAGCAATCAAAACTGAAAAAAGAAAACAAAAAGATGCACACAACTCATTAAAGAAAATGGTATGTTGCCATAAGTTAACTTTTCTATCTATACATCTATAAATTGTATAAATCTATTGTTTTTATTTAAAAATTCTACATTAGCAAAACTGAACAAAAATAAAGAATTCCATGAAACAGAAGACTATATTATGTCTCTAGGACTGTATTTTCAATTGTTAAAGCAAAGTAACCACAAGATACCCACATATCATATGATAGCATACAGTATTGCTTTATTTGTATTCAACTTTGTGACCCCATGTTTTCTTTTTCCAGTTCATTTTATAGAAATTGAGGCAGAGTTAAGTGATTTGTCCAGATCATACAAAGCTACTAAGTGTTGGAAGCCAGATTTAAACACAAGTAGATGAAGCTTTCTGATTTCAGCCTAGTACTCTATCCACTATTCAACATATACATTATCTAGTCAAGAAACTAAAAAATGTTTAAAAAAATCACAGATTATAGGTACAAAATCCAGATGAAGTTGGGCTGCTAGGATCCAACAATCACTACACTAATTGAATGAGAAAATGTATCTATCCCAAGTATCCCTTCTTAGTTCAACTATTAGCATCTTACTGGGAGATGAAAGTGACTAGATAAGAGGTTTCATCTAGGATTACTAAACTAAGGTCTTTCATACTTTTATTTCTACTCTCATTGATATCACTTGGTATGGTCCTCATGACTTCTGGTGGACAACACTCAGGCAATTTTCTCCCTTTCTTTAGTCAGTATTTAGTATCACTAGCAGGTCCACATGCCTGGAAGGTGCTCTTTCCAAATCTTAGCCTCAAGGTACTTCCTCTTCAGCTGTAGTTCAATGATCTGCTTCAGCAAAAAATCTTTTGTGATTCTCTTTTCTCCTAAACCATCAGGCTTTTTTGTAGTTATAGTTGAGGCAATTAGAGTTAAGTGATTTGCCCAAGGTCACACAGCTAGGAAGTATTAAGTCTGAGGCCACTTGAACTCAAGGTCCCCCTGATTTCAGGGCTGGTGCTCTATCCACTGTGCCACCTTAGCTGCCCCCTTATATTTATACCATATATCCTTCTAAAGGTACTTGAATTCTCCATTAGAATGTGAAGTCCTTGCAAGGAGGTATTCATTCAATGTTGTAGACATGACAGATCACTTTTAATGGTGTTTTCCCTATGAATGTCTTCCCACTGCTCAAAGAATCCAAATTAATCAACTAAGACATGAAGGTCTTTCAGTATTTGATCCCTTTGCTTCAACCAAAGGCAAGGTTGAAAAGCAAGCTGTAGCTCCTGTACTTCTTTCAAAATACAAGGTTCTACTTTTCTCAGACCTTTCTTATCATTCTAAAAAGCTCTGACCTCCCAAATAAATGACATTTATGAACCTTTGCTGTTACTTTTAAAGTATATATGCCCAATTCCCAACTAGATTTTGAATCCCAGTATCTTAGTATCATCAGTGCCTAGTGCAACTAGCATACTTTTCCATTACTCTGGAGTTCTCTTTCCTAAGCTTTCACCAACCTCTACTTCCATATTTATCTTTTGTTACATTCATATTAGCTAAGCTGATTGCTTTACATTAAAATTTTCTTTTTCTCTTATTTTACTGATGTAAACATCTAGAGAAATAAAATTTCCCCTAAGAACTGTTTTGGCTGCATCTCATTTGGTTATGCTGTCTCATTATTATTATCATTCTCTTGGATAAAACTGCTATGATTTCTTGTTTACCCGTCCATTCTTTTAGGGTTAGATTATTTAGTTTCTATTTAATTTTTGGCCCATTTTCCCATGTTTCTTTATTACATGTAATTTTTACTACGATTTGAAAAGAACGCACATTTACTATTTCTGACTTTTATATTTGTGAAGTTCTTATACCCTAATATGTGATCAATTTTTGTGTCATGCCATGTACTACTGGGAAAAAAAAATTCCTTTCTATCCCCATTCAATTTTCTCTAAAGGTCTATCATACCTAACTTGCATTATTACTTGCTGCAAATATGTTTAACATTGATAAATACTTCATTATTTATGGTACCCTTTAATAAAGATAGTTTTCTTTCTTATTTCTTTTAATTAAATCTTTTTGTTTTTTGCTATTTTCTGAGATCAGAATCACTATCCCTGCTTTTTAATATTTCAGCTGAAAGCACAATATATTCTGCTCCAGCCTTTTACCTTTATTTTCTCTACTTATATCCGTTTCAAATTTTTTTGTAGACAATATATCGTAGGATTCTCTGCTTTACGCTTGCTTTATGGGAGAGTTCATCCTATTTATTAAAATTTTCTCTTCCATCATTTCTCATCTATGTTTATTCCAGTGCAAATCCCAGGCTTTAAGTTACCTTTCCCTTCTCCTTCTAAAATTTGATTGTGAAGCTAGGAAACCTTTATCTATTTCCTATTCTGCCTCATCTAGTGTCTTTAGACACACTTCCAGTTAGTCAGATTTCCCAATTACAAGACAAATTGTTTTAGAATTGGGTGCTTATCTTCAATAGTTGAATTTTAATTTGATGACTCACTCCTTACACAGATTACCTGAAAGGCCCTTCTTTGCAATAAGTAGTTTTCCATTTGTTGAAGACTAAGGCTATCTTCATTTCAGAATGTCTTTTGTACTTTTTGAGATACTTCTAAGCTCTGTCCATCAAACCTCTTGAAAAAAGTTAAAAAATTCTTACAATATATTCTTTAAGTAATGGTTGTATATAAACCCAGGATTCACAAGCTAAGGCTTCATACCATAAATAAATAAACTTTAATGGTTAATTATTTAATTTTAAGGATTTAAAAGTCACTGAAAAGTGACCAAATCATTCCAATTTAGAATTTAAAAATTTTTAAGCTGTATTATCTACTTTTGGCATGTGGTGGTATCCACAGATCCCTCCCTTCATAGTTTATTCTTAACATGCTTCTTCCTGTTTTTTTTTTTTTTTTTTTTTTGACATTTTAAAAATCTTTGTACCCCAGGTACATCTAGCAGGCAATTTAATGTTTGTTGAATCTACAGGAAACAGAAACAATGCCTTTTCTCAATCATGTGCTGGAAATTTGAAAGGCTCTAATAAAAAAGATTTAGGTTGGTCAAGCACACTTCAGAAAAATCTTAAATTTTTTAATGAAGTTTAATCCAACCCCATCCTGTTTTTTTTTTTTGTAAAAAATTATATTTGAATTAACCAACTAAAATTAATCTGATTGCTTTGATTGAGCTTTCTTAAAATAATTAATATATTCAAATACAATTCCAATTGGAGAAGAAACCAAATGCTTCAGCTCTGTTTTCCATAGTTCAATTTCTGCCTAGCCTTGGAGGCACAGTCTTAGAACTTAGAATAAATACCTTACTAGTTCAATCAGAAGTTTCTCAAACTCGGGGGCTCCAAGAGGGAGCCATATAAGAATCCCTAGTTCAGGCTGACTTTAATTCCTTCTGCCTTTGGAAGAATCTTCTTTCAGAAACAACTTTTTTTGGAAAATAGACTCTGTATTCAGTTATGTTTAACTATATGTTGGGAAGTAACTATTGTGTCAAAATAAAATATATTTAAATAGTGTTTAGGTTATTAACTCAATTTAGATACATTCTTAAAAAAAATAATTCAAGGGTCCCCAAAACACATTTTATTGTTAATCTGCCATTTGTTCAGTTGATTTACATAAACCATTCAAAAAATTAAAAAAAAAATCTTTTAAAGGAAAAACCTTATTTATAGGTTCAAAGTAGTTAAATGTAATTCAATTTTAAAAATCAGAGTTTTAAAACAACATTCTATAGTACCATGTTGAAAAGACAGAAAGAAACATTTTTTAAGAATGGTAAAAGGATTCAGTGAATTTCTAAGTCCACAAGGTAAAGCAAAATTCGAATCTTTTCAATCATATTCTGAAAACCTAATGTGTTGACTTGCTTGTTGAGTCTTGGCCAGTCTAATTTTTTCAGCTTTGTTGATCAACTAGGAGAAAAGGTAGAAATTAGAGTACATTACAAAATGAAAACAATATTCAAATACACAACACAAATTTAAAGCATCTGTGATCAATTGGGCTCAATTCAAGTGAAAAAAAAATCATTAATTTCATTTAATAAATCTTCTTTGAACATTTATTTGACTGATTAGTCAACAATAAATCATAAAATGCATATTTATAGAGACTGTGATTTTCCCAAGGCCACAAAGCTAAAAGGGATGGAGGTAATCTATTCAATATAACATGATAGAGCTTTGACTGGGATCCTTTAAGCATATTAATCCAGGTCAAAATCTTACTACTTTAAGCTAGAATAATTCCTTTTACTATTCTCAACCACTTTTCATTTTTGCACATGCCTGAAATATATTGTGTCTATCACTTTTGAGTCTGAGAGAATTCTTGTTCAGTTTAGATGCTGCCCTCTGAAAATCTGTTCCTGCTGCAAGAACTCTTTGATTCTTCAAACACAGGGCTTTTTTTCCTATTCATACTACTTTATCTTTGCTTACAGATCATAATCTTGAGTTGAAAACTTCAGGAGCCATTTAATACTTTTTATAGATAAGAAAACTGAGGCTCAGGAAATACAATTGGAACTAGGGTCCTCTAACTCCTGAGTGGTGCTCCTTTCACTGCATTGTAAAGCACTTTTGTTTATATACTGATTGACTCAAAAGGTAATTGCCTTGGACATAAGAAATTGTTGGTTGTATCTTACAATATTATATCTATTGCTGATTTTAGAACCAACATTCCAGACTTTTAAAATATTTAATAGCACTCATCTTTTAAAAGCACTACTTTTCTGATTTTCCAACTTTTACATCTACCATTTTAATTAACTGAATGCAACAATAAATCCAGAATGGCTTATAAAAATAATTCTTTATTTTTTAAATTTAAAGGTGTGCCTTCCAACTAAAAATTATGCAACCATCTAATTTATAATGTTAAAAATATAGATAAAAGTACTGGGACATCATTTTAGCTTGACTAACATTACTTTTAATTAAAAAAATTTTTTTTACTCAATTTATTTTTGAAGAAAAAAACCCAAGCATTTATTAAGTGTGTCCACCATATGCCAGGCACTGTGCTAAATCTTTTATAAATACTATCTCAAGAAAAATTAAATAAAAAACAAAGACAAGTAATATCAATAATCCTGGGAGGTACATACTGTTAATCCCACTTAAAAAGGGAAGAAACTAGGTAGATAGAGATTAAATGACTTGCTCAAGGTCACAACACTGATAGGAAGTGAAGTTGTATTTGAATCCAGAACTTTCTGACTCCAAGTCCAGAGTCTAAGTATCTACTCTACTACAGGGCTTAAAATATGTAAGCCATTAATTGGGGAAAAAAAAAAAATCCAAATTCACTTTTATAACTAAATTAAATAAAAATTAAATTAAAAATAAGACTAAAACACTCTCAGACTTCAGAAATTCCTTTAAAATTGATGCAGATCAATAATTCATCTCCAATACCCTTAAGAGAGTTGTCTGGGGAGCAGAGAAGTTCAGGTTTCAAAATAGCAGATATTATAAGCAGGGCTCATGTATTCTTGCTTCAGGGATTGGTAACTGGTTAACCAGGTCACAGATGCTTTTCTAATGTTATTCGCTATTGATTTTGAATATTATCTATGGAATGTTACAGTAAATTGTGCCTGTTTGGAGAATGTATGCATCCACTTAATGTATGGTTAAGTGAGTGAGTGAGTGAGTAAGTGAGTGTGTGTGTGTCTACATATTGTATAAAGCTTCTATAAATATACCAAATTTTATCATTGTAAGTAATTTTTTTTGCTGAAATCAAGTGATTAAACTAATATTTATGTTTAAATTTGGCAATCTATTGTGCCATATTTGATTCCTGACTTAAGAGAACTGGAGTTAGAAATTATAGATTCAAGATCAAACTTCTAACCTTTTAGTCTCCTCATCAGTATAATGGGGATTCTAGCTTCACTACTGGGTTGCTGTGGAAAATTTCTTTTGAATTCTAATGCATGGAAAATAATAAGTCATCCTTATCACTTTCTATAGGTTGTTACAGAAACTGAAAAAAAAAATCTAATCTAACAATATGATTATTTGTATACTAAAATATGATCTTAATTTGATCCATACTTCATTTTTATCAATGCTTTTGTTCTCCCTCTGGGGTAAGGGACATACCAAGAGTCAAAGAGAGTTAAATACATTTATAGTTAAATCAGATGTTTAGGGAAAAAATTTTTGGCAAATTAACTTATTAATTTTTTGGTGTTTTTTAAAAATGAGAAATAAATGCTAGTATCACCATCAATGATTTCAAAGTACTAATCTACATTGTAGGCAGAGCTGTCAGGTTCAGCATTACTGTCCTGCTTATGTTCTTAGATCTTTTTCATTAATCACAGAATAGGTGCTACATTCATGACAAACTATACATTGTGACATAATTCAGACATAACAAGACAAAAATATCAATTTTCATAGTATCCTGATTCAACATTGATGGCATTTCTGGCCTTTATTAAAATCTATTTAGATAACAACTTTTTATTTTTTCTCATTAGTTCCCCCTTTTTTTCCCCAAGACAAACTAATAAGCTTTTTTTTGAATATTAAATTTAAATCTCATGCTATTTCACTTGGTTTTACAAATAGAGGAAAAGATTAAGCAAGTATTTCCAGTCAGTGAAAGATTCTTAGATTAATGATTTTAACATTTAAATAGTCTCAAATTTTGAAATTAACACCTCTCTAAACTGAATATCTTTAGGAAGAAGTAGATTCTCAAACCTAGACTACAGAGATTTCCATTCAGAAAGACAATTAATTAACCCAAGTTCTTCCACTATCAGAATCAGACAGTAACCCAAAAGAAGCTCTTTACTGCATCTGAGGCATCTTGATTAAAGACTGCTTTTTAGTGAGAAAAATCAACAATTTATTGCACAAATGGTATATATACTAGCATGGAATATTGAGAGCAAAAAACAGGCAGGCCAAATCTCAATTTAATTATGTTAAAGAGCTTTGATCTTTCCTAGCTCTAAATTCTACTACAGCAAGAGAATGGGTTGGTTCCTATTTACTCTGCTAAATATGTGGACAAATGAGTTACTCATCAAGACTCTCTCAAAATGTAAGGGCAAATAAACCCAAACAGACTGTCTTTCTTGTGTCTAATCCCTAAGAGATGGGTTTCTTTGGATCTAAAATTTCTATATGACAGGATAATTCTTCCAGATAGTCCAGAGAAACATTTTTAGAATTCTACTCTGAAAACCCCCGTCCTTCCCAGCCCTCTTATGATTCAGTCAAATGTTAATGTAATATAGGCCTGAAACATGCTCTCTCTTAACTCCATCTTTCTGAATACCTAGTTCCCCAAGAATGTTTTTCTTTGTGAATGCATTATTTCTCCAAAGGACTGGTTTCTTTTTTGGGGGGGATGGGGGTGGGGGAGGCGAGCAACATAGGAGTAAGGAAAATCTTTGTATCCCAATATATATCCTTGCTCAGTCTAAGAACTCAGTAAATGCTTGTCTCATATATATTAATCATAATTATAAGTCCATAATAAGAATTATTTTTTCCCAACTAGAAAATGGTAGCATAAAAAGAATCTATTATAATTATTCCATTTTTGTTAATAGCAACCTATACATGTCAGGAAGAATTAAGTATAATTTTACAATAATGATTTTCCTTTCTCTAAGTTAATTTATACCATTCAAAGGTTAAAAAAAATGCAATAAGTAATTTATTTTTAAGTCATTTAATTTTTTAAAGATCTTGATTGTATCAAGTTTAAAACAATCCTCCTCAAAGTGATAAAACAGTCATTATGAGGAGGCACGGTATGCATAAGGTTTCTGAATCTTATCTATGAAGCCTTATATCTTATGCTCTAAATACATTGTGATTTTACCTTTAAGACATTCTTCAATAGTTTTTCTTTAAAATTTAACACACAAGGAGCCAGAAATCAAGACTGCTTAACTCAGAATACAAAGTACATTAGAAACTAAGAAATACCAAAGGTATTTACCTTGGTGAAGGGCAAACTTTTTTTTTTAATTTTATTTTATTTGCAAAACATATGTATGGGTAATTTTTCAACATTAACCCTTACATAGCTTTCTGTTACAGATTTTTCCCCCCAACTCCCTACCCCTCCCCTAGATGGCAGGATATCCACTACGTGTTAATTATGAAGGGCAAACTATTTTTAATTTAAGTTTTATAAAAGAACGCTAGAGAATTTTGTTTTGATAATATATATTATTTGTTGTTTACAAACTGCCTTCCCCATTAGATTATGAGTTGTTTGAGGGCAGGGATCACTTTTTTTCCTTTCTTTTCATCCTTAGTATAATGCCTGGGATTGTAGGCCAGGTCCTTAATGCTTGTTGATTTGATTTGCCTTGGCAAATTTAACAGTATTAAACAGGGAATTACATGGATTTTGATAAAATATTGTTAAGTTACCTAAAATTGGAAAGGAAAAAAATTTCTCCACTGTGGAACACTTTTAAATGTTACAAAAGCAAAAGAAAGATAGATTTAGTTATTTACCTTCTCTGTTCCTCTTTTCTTTTCACGGGGTTGATTAAGTTTAGCCTGTCTATCTACTAAAATCTTCTGCCAATATCTCTGTTCATGGTCACCTGTATAAAAAAAAAAAAAAAAAAAAGGACAACATAAAGAAAACAAATTAAGATTTAAAAATAATTTTTAAGTATTCAAATTACGGGATGAAAAAGTCAGTCTCTAGCTTCACATGTAAAAGGGAAGTGTTACCTAAATGTTATGCAGTTTTGAACCCAAAATAGCAAATTCTCCAAAATTAGTGAATGTTAAACACAAAAATGGCAATTATTAAGAATATAATCATAGTTTATAAATACTCCATCTCTTCTCATTCAGTGGACTCCAATTTTTAAAAAAATGTTAACAAACATTTGCGTTCATCTCCTAATTTATTTATAGCACTGGCCCCACCACCACCCAAAAAAGCAAAATAATAAGAATGATCACACAAAGTGATCAACTGATCTGGGGTAGTCCAATTTTAATTATGTATCAGCCTAGGAGGCCTATGACATTCAGAAAACTTAAAGATAGTTCTACGATCATCCCCTGTCATGTTTGTCCAATTTAAAGAATTGTTTAGCAAATTAACATTTCCTATCACTGAAAATCTTACCAGAGAGGATTTCAAATTTCCAATTATATTTCTTTTTAATTTCTGCATGTGCTTTGATTACTGCTTGAGCATCCTCAGGAGTTTTAAATCTAACATGGCACTCTGTATCCCCTTCTAGTACATCAACATAAACAACTTCTGATATCACTGCCAAGGTTTCCTGCAGAGCTCAAGAGAAAGAGAGAATGAGAAGTAATTTAAATAAATATATTTATTCTCTTAGCTTATTCTTTACCAAAAATTAAACTAAATAATGAATGCTTTAAATTCCAAAATTCAAATATTATAATACCAAATATTTCTTCTAGAGAAGTTAAAAATATTTATAAAAGGAAAACTGGGAATATTTAATACATTGTCTACATTTATTTTCTATTAACAACCACAACCCTACAATGTAAGCTTAGATTGCATCTATATTATCATTTCACATTCCTAAAGAGCTAAAGAAATGTGAAGATTGCAGAAGAGAGGTGTAAAGAGATAGTATTCTAATACTATATAAAATGTGAGAGCTGACTTTTAAAAGCAGCAAATTAGTTTTTAAAGCTAATGCCCACCAAAGTACACCAGGAAGACAAATGTCTTTTCAAAAACTCAAGTCACTTTAAGTAAATTTAAAGTATTTGGTTAGCATTGTAATTACAAAGAAAAATATTTTTCAAATGATATATGCTTCATGGACACTTTATAGTCTCTCATTAGTTTCTATCAAAATCCTAAATAAACTCTTCTAAACAACTGAGACCAACAGTCTCAGTCACAAACATTGAAAAGTTTACCTGTAAAAAAACCTGCTGTGAGGGGAAATTAACAAGGATCCGGTATTTCTAATCAATTTTGGTCACAGCAGGTTCTACAAAGACAATCCTCTTATGCAGGAATGCAACAGTACTCTTAATTCTCCAAGACCCATACATAAAATTAAAAGAAAATAACAAACTATTCAATGGAAAAAGGAATCTTCCCGTAATTCCCCTCCCCCCTTCACTTTAAGGTAAATTTTGGCTATAAGATTAATCTAGGTTACCAAAAATACCCAAAGAAACTTGGTTGCTATTAAAACGGGGGTGGAGGAAAGGGAAAGGGGTAGAAAAATTTTTTTTTTCTGATTAACAATTTTTAAAACAAAGTACAAGATTTTTAAAAAATGAATCTTAGAAATTGGAGATTTTGTTTATAAATTATTTCAATGGTTGAAGTGACATTACAGGATTTCATTTTGGATTAAAGAGTAAAAGTAGCTAAACTTTTGGCAACTTTTGGAGGTATTATACTATTCATTTTTTTTTTTTTTTTGTAAATCTGGTGATGCTAAATTAATGCTATTAGGATTTTATAACTTTTTTTGATGATAAACAATGAAACCTATTACCAGGATTAAATATTCCAATTTCTTTTGACTTTTATTATTTATAATTTTTTCAATTTTTACTTGACTCATTTTCTTTTAAAAAGTTTCTTATTTGCAATCTTCCCTACTAATTCTTGTATGAAAAATTTCAAGTGTCTAGCCATAGTAGGTATTTTTTGTAGAATATTTGTTGAATAGTCACAGTCTTATTCAGGCCAACACGAATCAATAATTGGTGTTAATGAGGTCAAGGTTGTCCCTTCTGGGTCAACTGCCCGATGGGGGAAGGTTTAATCAATTTAATTCAACATTTATCAACCATAACATTGTTCATAAAGAAAGAGCAACTATGAAGAGCAACTAAATATTCATCCCAAGAAAAAAATTATAGTGCTAGAAGAAATTAATGAAAGGAATTAGGCAAAAGAGTAGCAGAGATGAATTAGTAAAAATCCACTGTCATTACTATAAAAAAATAACAAATTAGCCTTACAATCTAGCTGTTAAAAAACATGAATAAATTCTTTTTTTTCCTATAAAATGCTTTCTCTTCAGCAAAAAGCTTTATGTTTGAAAATAAACTCTAAAATGAAATGAAAATAAAATGTTTTGAAATTTAACAAACATAATTTATAAACATACTAAAAAAATTCTTTTTCCTAAGTACCCAATGAAACTGCAAACATTAAGAAAATTTCATGCTACTTAAAAATTTCAGGTAATAAAAATTCTGATCAAGCTTAAAAAAAAACTCATAGAAGTTTTCCTGAAAAGGTATGCTTTCACTGGAAAAAAAAATCTTATGTTTATAAAATCTAAAATCGATGTCTTTTAAATTTTAATAAAATAAAACAATTTACCAACTATGTTTTCATTGAAGCATAAAATTATTCCACTTTAAGGGAATCATCAACTTTCACTTCAATGAAAATGACTGAATATGTATGTATAAACTTAATGTCTTTTAAAATCTTTCCATAATTCTACTTAATTTCAAATGGTAAAAGTATGAAATTGGAAGTTGACTTTCAAATTATTCCTAAACTACTTAAAGTTTTAACTCAAAGGTTTAAAAATGTTTAAAATAAGGTTCATTATGCAACAGAAAGTAGTTCTTAAAGGCTGTGGGCCAAGTTTACCATTTGCTAACAAACAAAAACTTAAACCACAGTTTCTACACCAAGGAGAAATTCCAATTTGATTAGTCTAAACAGCTTTGCATATTTAAAATATTTTCCCAGGCTCAAAGTCTTACCCGGAGGTGTTTCCTGCTTGGCAAGGGCTCCATACCAATAATCTTCACTATCACTCCACTAACAAACTGGGGTCCCATTGTGTTAATCTTCTCAGAGGGCTGACAATCTTCACTGTTTGCTGCTACTTTAAAAGGAAAGACAAGAAAATTTCACACAGGTAAAAAGAAAAAAATGTAATGCAAAATTATCACAGCAAATGCGAGGATTTCTTTGTTGGTTATAATAATTATTAAATTTACCATTATTTCTTAATGAATTTTGGTAGAATTTTATAAACCCTAAAGTCATGATCTATTTTTTTCATCAACCTCAGTGGAAAACACCCCACCAAGTATGAAAAAATAAACAAACAGGTGTTAATTTTCAAGACTGGAAAAGATTGAAGAGTTTTTAAAAATTTCAGAGAAAATATAAAATCAAATGGAGAAAAGTCTCTCCGGAATTACACATTCAGATTTATAAAAAATTATCTAATAGTTATTTAATAATGCCTAAAAAAAAAATCAAGGTAGAAGAGGTGGAGGGAAGGGGGGAAAATTGAAACACAAGATTTTGCAAGGGTCTATGTTGAAAAATTATCCTTGCATATGTTTTGAAAATAAAAAGCTTCAATAAAAATAAAGAAAAAAATTCAACTAAATATGATTTTTATGGTAGTAAGGATACTGGAACTAAAGGACAATAAATTACACATTGCTTGAAAGGTTAAGTTATACAATCAATAAATTTTAGAAAAAAGCCTGTAGTTTTGCAAGGATCGATGTTGAAAAATTAACAAGCCTGCAAAAATAAAATTTGGTTTCTAAACAGGATTCCAAAATAAAATATTGTTTACTGAGAGCCAGTCTACACTTATTAAATAATATCTAAAAATCTATTTCCCTGACAAATTTTTATAAATTAAATGGATTAAAGAAAATCATATTTGCCATAATATTTTCATTTATGAGGCATATTTACAAACGGGATAACAACATTTAAACAAAAAGGGTATGTAAATTATAAAAGCCAACAATTTTCTTTACCATGGCCATTTTTTATTCCAGGGTCTGTGTCCATTTGTCCTAAATTCTCAGACTTTATTTGGGATATTGTTTTTTTTAAAGAAGCCATACTGGCTTTCTGCAGAGCCAAATATTCTTTTTTCAATTCTATCCATTCACTTCTGCAAAGGAAGAAAAATGAATGAAATACTGTGGTCAACTAATGCCAAAAGAACAGACTTAAATGAATTCTGTAGTTTGTAGCAAACCAAGTAAAAAACAGTACCCCACTAACTATTAGAGATGAAGTTTTTTAATTCTCCTGGAACCTTCTTAGGCATGTTTCTTAAATATAGATTTCTGGAAATGAGTTCTAGGATTAATTTATTAATCAAGGGAAATAAGTAATTTTTTCTAGGAAAAAAAAATCAACATTTTCAAAGCTTTATTTATGGGTTTCCCTCCCCCACAAGTTAAAGTGATAGCATTCCTAAGATTTATTAGCATCAAAAAGAATTTCTAAAAAGAAAAAATACCCAAAGGAAGCAATTTATATATTTACATACATTTAACACACAGATGTTTCTGCAAACAGCTCCAATTTTGCTAGATAGAAACACAATGACTATCTAGTCACAGTGAGAATACTCATTGTTACCCTAATCAGTGCCATCAAAAAAGCAGATAGGGGATTTTTAAAAGAGGAGGCTATCTTGTGGTAATGGTTTTAGCAGTTAACACTGACAACTGTATACTTAAAAAAAAAAAAAAAAAGTAGCATCCAGACCCACCCCTGGACATACATTTCCCTGAGAGCAGATACATTAAAATAACAAAAGACTCTTGTAATGATTCTTTGAGATAAAAAGGCAAAAGGAACTCTGGAGTTAAGAATGGTATAAATAGAGAAGTAGGGGGAGCTAGAGTCTTTGACACACAGAAGAAGAGGAGAAAGGCAAGGCATTTAAGCTAGGAAGGTAAAGAAAATTTACGCTTGTAAAGGTATAGTGGATTCACTAAACCTTCCACCCTGTTAATTTACCTGCTAACAAGAACTAACAGCAATTTATGGGACCCCTTCTACTTTAACATGGAGGTACTTTCTGTAACTAAAAAAAAGTAAGTGCTTCCATGTTTTGGTAGGAGTGAATCCTGTTCTCTTTCACTGAATTGGGGTAGTTTTGATTCCTTGAGTCATTTTAACTTTTCTCAACTTTTTGGCAGCAAGGGATTCTCTTTGCTTTAACATGGGGGTACCTGCTACATAATTAAAAAGTAAGTGCTTCCATGTTTCAGTGGAGAAGATTCCACATTGGCACAGTTTTAAGTTAATGGGGATTTTTATGTTAATGGATTTAGAAATTTAAAATTTTCTTTTGCAGGATGAAATACTCAAGAGAATTACTATTGGGCTTCCAAAAGCATTTTTTCAGGACTCCCCATCACTTAAACGTGGACTTACTTGCTTTGTTTCTAAAAAAGTAAGTGCTTCCATGTTTTAGTGATGGTGAATCTTACTTTTCCAATAATAATTTCAATGTATATTGGAAAATTTATTTTCTGACTTATTTTTGTACAGTTATGTCAGTATCTTTAAAGGACCTCCTTAGCTTTAGTATGGAATTGTTATAATTTTAAAAAATTAGGTGCTTCATTGTTTGAGTTGTAGTGAATCCTAATTGCTTTCTGAAGAAACTGTTAAAATTTTATTGTTGGATTTTTCTATGAGCTACAAAATTTCTTTGGCTACAGGCTACTACTGTTGCTAATATGCAACTCTGTTACATGTAAATGGGAATTGCACTTTAGCAATGGTGATGGCCTGGAAGACATTTTAAGTTTTCCCCAAATAAAAACTTTCTTTTCAGTCCAAATGAGAATGTCTAGGTTAATGATAATGAAACATCCCATAACTAAACAAAATTATTTAGTAACATACTTAGATAGTACTCTCAGTGGTATAACTTCCTCTCCCATTTTGTGTCTTTCCTTATGCTTTTTCTTATGCTTTCTTTTTGATTTTAAAAGAGAAGCATCTTTCATGTCTCCAACATCTTTCTCCTCTTCAGTAGAGACTTCTACATCTAAAGGAGAAAATATGATTGATTATAATTTAATTCTTGTAATTTTAATCCTTGACAGTATGCAAAAATTTTCTTTTACCTTTACAATCCTTTGGCATTTCAGTTTTTGGATGTTCAACTTCAGCACTTTCTCCCTTAAGAGAGCTTTTCTTGACTTTTGAACTTGGTATCAAAGCATCCACATCTCTAGAACTATTTCTCTTCCTCTTCTCTCCTCTGGTTTCTACAGGTAAATCTAATACTTCAGATCGTTCCTTTTTTTTCTTTTCCTTCTTACATGGTGGCCTCTGAATATCCACTTGTGAGCTCTCCGAAGTTGTCCTGTGCCTTTTAAGCTTTTTTAAATGTTCATCTGGGCTATCTGTATTTGTTAACTTGGTTTCCATTGTGGCCTGAACACCTTCCTTTTTCATTCTCGATTTCTTTTTCTTTTTCTTCTTCTTTTCCTCTGTGTACAATGATGTGACATTATTAAGTGTTAAATGTTTCCACTTTACATTCAAATCCAAATATGAAAAATTTGAGACCTACCAGCAGCTCTACAAATACTACTATTGAGGACAGGTATAGGTTTATTTTTCACTGTCTTTGGAAACATTCCAGGTTTTCTTGGTGCTTCCTCTGGTGGATTATTTAAAAACTTAAAATGGAAGTAGGACATTAATCAGGTTAATATTGATTCAACTATCTTGGCCCAATTCCTTTTCCCCATATGTATCTGAGGCAAGAATAGTTCACCTGTTTGGTTACCTACCTCTATAGCTTTATCAGCTTGTTCTTTTGTTTCAAATTCTACAAATGCAAATCCCTTTGGGTCTCCAGTGGACTTGTAATGAGGAATGCTGATATAAACAACATTCCCACATTTTCCAAATACTCTTTCAATCCAACTGTGATTGACATTCTTGGGAAGCAATTCCTAAAAATAAAAAATACTGTTTTAAATATCAAGAAAGAAAGAAGTTTCTACATTTCTCCCACACCATCGCCAGTGCTGAAAGTGTTTACAAGGTGGGTGAGTGAGTGGATAGAAAACAGGGAAAGATTGTCATACTAAGTCACACAAGCCAGAATTAATATGTATATTAAACCTTACCACATAAACAGTTCGGTCATCCACATCTTTTGGTTTCTCACCGAGGGGCTGCCGCCTCCTAACTCTTGTACCTTCCAAATCCAACTTGTGGAGGTGGGGTGTGGGGAGACAAAGGAGGAAAAAGTCCAAAAGTGCTAATCATTAAAACTGATCATATAAAGAGAGGGGTATGGAAATTTTAGTTACTAAAAAGCCAAACTCACCTCTACAACAGATGAACTTTTCAAGGCTCTGGCTATTAATTTCCCATCGGTTGTTAATTTCTTCATTTTATTGAAAGATACAAGAAGTGATATATCGACATCTAAGGAGTAAAAATTCACAAACATGAAGCTACTTGTATCTAAGAATAGCAAGGAAATGGTTTCCAAGTGTAATCTATTAAGAACAATGATAGAATTTGAATTTTTTTGGGGTGGCAATTGGGGTTAAGAGCCCAGATTTGAACTCAGATCCTCCTGCTCTATCCATTGCGCCACCTAGCTGTCCCCTTGAATTTTCTTTAGTAGGTAATTTAGATATGGCTACATAAAGTATGATCCAAAAAGTGGTTGAGGACTTCAGCCTCATCAGTTTCAAATTCCAAAGTAGCTTCATGTTAACTGACTAGTAGGCTTTGGGCAAATTACTTATCTAGTCAGATAAAAATCTAAAAGTCTTAGCTATTTTACTCCCTCTATCTTTGTCCTTTACATTTTGTCCTGCACATTTACAGAGTAATTCTCTTCCCTATATGGAGAAGTTTATTTTAATTATGCCAATATAAATTTTAGGGAAAATTTGCTTTACCCAGCCACCACTGAATTCAGTCCCAAAGAAAGCTGTCAAAAGAATAATATGAATATACAAAGAACTTTCAATTTTAAATGTAGACATTAGGAATATATAACAACCAAAAGTTGAGAAAAGGATTAAAAAAGTGGATTAAAGAAGCTTTTACTGTTGATAAACTTGGAAAATCTTTGAAAGGTAACAATGTGTGCATACACACACTTATCAACAAAAGTGAGCTTTTGATCTCTGTTCACTTTTTTTTGATTGTGGGGTTCCATGAATCACCATGACAGGCAATTAGATAATACTGCATAAATACAAAAGTACAGTGTCTGGGAACACCAAATAAGAGCAGAAGCAGGTAACTAAAATTGGGAAGAGCCTTAGAGGAAAAACTCAATGGAAACATTCCAGCTATCATCAGTTACCACAAAGGATTAAGCAGAAAGAAGCTATAAAATGTAGCAGACAATATGGGAGTTGGGGGAAATTCTTTGATTCTGTGAAAGAGACTTAAATAATTTCAGAAACATGCTGGATGAAGATGGCAAATTTTTTTCCTGGAAATTCACACAAGATACAAATACAAAAATATAAAAAAGTTGAAATAAATAAGCTCAAAATATCAATGGTTATGTGGATATGGCTTTGAAACATGCTCAGTTCTCAAAAATTCTAGGGGAAGGACTGTTTCACTTTCCAACTCCATTGCGGGTCTTACTTCTATACAATGACAGCCATTCTGTTGATAGTCAGAACTAAGTTGATTGTTAAAAAACAAAAGTGAAGTGGAAACTCAAAATTTTTTAAATTATAAATTTTATACTCTTAAATCAATGTCCTTTCTAACTGGTCTTCTGACCAAGATAATTTCTTTGTACTTTTGCTCACCCCATTTTGTAATGATTGATTAAATATATCAAATGAAATTTTTGTAAAAGTCAAATGATTATATATTAAATTGGGGTTGCCCCAAAAGAACTTCTGCTTGTCTACATTATCTCTATTTTAAATAATTTTAATTAGTTCTCCAATAGTTGATTCACAAACATGACTAGTTCTTTCCTGTATAATTGCATTTTATAATTGCATTTTTTGTGATGTTCTGGTTATATTTAGTGACACTTAAATCTTTTGAAACTGAAAGTCTTGCTCATATGTTTCATACCTGAAACATTTCCCAACATTTCTGGCATTCTTATCTTTACAAATATTTACTAAATATGGGTTAATTTGTAGTTTGAGTTCTTAGAATTTGAGTTCTTAGACTTTTCTTTTAAAATTGGCAGAAAGCTAGAATAACTATCATAGCTTTTTTAATTTTAAATTTGTGGGCATTTTATTGAGGGTCCTATTAAATGTTTCTTGCTGCCTTTTTTTTTAAACATATGGATGGGTAATTTCCCCCCTCTAGTCCCCACCCCTCCCCCTAAATGGCAGGAATTAACACTACATGTTAAAATACTTGACAAATCGAATATATGTATACATATTTCCACATCATTGTTGTGCAAGAAAAATTGTATCTGCAAGAAAAAAAAATCAGAAAGGAAACAAAATGCACCTTTTTCAAGGTGATTCTGCAACATTTTTACATTTACTGATTTTTTACATTAACTGATTTTATTTAAAAAAATTTTTTTTTCAATATTGACATTATGTTTCAGATTTTCCCCTCCCTTCACCCCCTCCCCTAGATGGCAAGCTATCCAATATGTTACAGATGTTTAATTGATTTTTTTAAATGCTTTTTGCTGAGGGTCAATTAGGGTCACCCAGCCAGGGAATGTTAAGTGTCAGACTAGATTTGAACTCAGGTCCTCCTGACTTCAGGGCTGGTGCTCTATCCACTGTGGCACCTAGCTGCCCCTGTTTTTGATGCACTGTGCATCAAAGAATTTCAATTTATTAGGGGAGCCAAAATATCCATTTAATATTTATATTTTATATTTATTTATTTATTTATTATAAATATTAGGGGAGCCAACTCCCAAAGAACAATAATATTCATATACCACAATATTTTTTAGCCTTTTCCCAATTTCTAAGCATCCAACATTTTCAGATTTTTCTTTTGCTACCAAATGGTGCATGTATGCACATGTATGATCTGCTTAGAATATCCAGGAGTTGTAAGTACAATCACAGCTGAAAGGATAAAAGTATTTTAGAGAAATGTAAATTAATATACTCTAAATACTCTACTCCAGTTTATTGTTCAGAAACCTGTACAGGTTTTTCACTGTTGGTTAAAATACAAATGTGTAGAACAGATACAACCATTCTGGAGAGCAAAAGCATATCTCAAAGAGATCTTAAAGGAAGGAAAGGGACCCACATGTGCAAAAATGCTAGAAACTGGAAAATGAATGGATGCCCATCAACTGGAGAATGGCTGAATAATGAAATATTATGTTCTGTAAGAAATGACCAGCAGGATGATTTGCATGTGAAATGAGCATTTAGGGTATGGACAACAATTTGAAACCAGTTCCAGTGATAAAGCATTCAGGGAGAGGCATTTTCACACTCTATTTGCCTTATAGATCTAAATATTTATATTTATATATTTGATTTGTCAAGTATTTAACACAAGGGAGTTGGGGGGAAGGAGAGAAAAATTTGTAACAGAAAGCTTTGCAAGGATCAATGTTGAAAAATTATCCATGCACCCCAGCTTTTGGGCAAAAACTGCCGGGAAAATTGGAAACTAACACCACATAAGATCTAAATGGGTTCATGATCTAGATATAAAAAGGGACTTTGTAAGCAAGTTAGAGGAACGTAATTTATCTCTCAGACCTGTGGAGATGGAATAAATTTATGTCCAAAGAAGACCTGGAACTCCTAATTGAACACCAGATGGATAATTTTGATTATATTAAGTTAAAAAGTTTCTGTACAAACAAAACAAATGCAGACAAGATTAGGAGGGAAACATCAAATTGGGAAATCATCTTTACATTTAATGGTTCTGATAAAGGCCTCATTTCTAAAATATATAGAGAATTGTCTCATATATAAGAATTCAAGCCACTCTTCAATAGGGGATATGAACAATTTTCAGATGATGAAATTAAAACCATCTCTAGTCATATGAAAAGTTGCTCCAAATGATCAGAGAAATGCAAATTAAGACAACTCTGAGGTACCACTACACACCTGTCAAATTGGCTAAAATGACACAGAAACAACAATATCGCATCAATTCTGATGGACATGGCTCTCTGCAACAAAGAATTGTCTCAAACCAGTTCCAATTCACTGAAGAAAACCATATACACCCAGAGAGAGGGAAATGAAATATGAACCACAACGTAACATTTTCATGATCTCTATTGACATTTGCTTGTATTGTGTTGCCTTTCTCTGATTCTTTTTTTTTCTTGTAGATAGGATTTTCTCAAGCATTTCAACATTATTAACATCCTGCCATCTAGGGGAGGGGAGGGAACTGGGGGTAAAATTTGTATTTGTAATGGAAAGCTTTGTAAAGATCAATGTATATGTTATACAAATAAAAAGCTTTAATAAAAAAAAAAGAAAAATTATCCATGCTTTAAAAAAAAATTTAACTAACATTCTTAATTTAAAACATCTGTTTAAACATAAAAGACATATTTGACATATCTTATCAGCAAAAGATTTCAACCCTGCCTGCCATTATGGATTTGTCCTTTTCTGTTAGCTAAAACTGACCAATGTGCAAGAATGTATGGCAACAACTGGAAAGAATTCAGGAGTTAAATAGTTAAATAAACAACAGAATACAAAATGACATCAGCAATTTGAATTCTATGTTGAATATGATTTAAGCACAAATAATCAAAATTATGCATTTGCTCTCCAAGCAATAGGAGGAAACTTACATCCATCTCGAGATTTCTCTATTTGCTCTCGAAGAAATCTATCCTTGTGAAGATTGGCATCCCCAAACCAGAAATCCACTTGCTTAGCAATATCTGAAAGTATCTGCTTTACTCTTGACCGCTTCTTTTTTTCTCCCTCTTTTTTCTGTTCAATGCTTTCCTCTTCCATTGATTTGTCTTGATTGCCAGTTTCTGTTTCCATTACTGTAAAGTTCAGAAATTGAATTTTTAAAAGTACTTTTCATATTAGCTATATTTTATAAAGTAAAATTTTATTTTCTTTTTAATGAGCAGGCTAAAAATTTATAATAAGAATCTAGTGCAGTCTTTTATAAGAACATTTTTAATTATCTCCAAATATTTTCCACTATTATTGCTTTTACTTTCCAATGAACATAAACAATATTTGTGTAGGCAGTTGGGTGGGAAAAGAGAAGAAAGAAGTGTTTCTATATTATCTTGTGTATATTCTATCTTTAACTTGTAAAATCAAGGTCTTCTAACAATTCAATTTCTAGTTCATTATTATTATATTATATTATATAATATTATAAGAATATTGATATTATAAGAATATAGATAGTCAAGGTATGACTAGGGTTCTTTGAATAACCTTACAAGCATTTCAACATGGACAAACCTTCCAAAAATAAAGTTTTCTTTGGTGCCCCACGATGATTAAAAAAATTAATTAAAAGTGCAATGTAAGTTATAAACAAAGAAAAACTTACACCTTTTAAGGTTCACTGATATTCAAGATACTGTACAATCTGGCGCAATTCTAGTTTTATCTCCTTTTCTTTTTGGATATTTTTTCAACAGTACTTTATTTTTCAAATACATGTAAAGATAGTTTTCAAAATTTATTTTTGTAAAACTTTGTGCCCCAAATTTTTATCCCTTTCTTACCTCCAGCCTCACCAAGACAAGAAGCAAAAAATCTGATATTTTTGATCTAGCTAAACCATTTCTCATTTTCACCGTATGTATAACAGATTTCTCCATCTCCATGCTGAAATCCCAACTCAGGTGACACCATAAATTTTCCATGACCCTTCTTGCTCTACTGAATCCCCCAAATCAATCCTTTAACTCTGTCAAAGAGAAATTCAAATTCCTTGAAGGGAAGGTTCTGTTTTTTTCAACCTTTGTTGAATGCACACAAAAAATGCTTAATAAATGTTTCTACTCAAGGCTCTAACACTAATTAGCTTCCTTTAAGGAAGAGGGGATTGGAAAAAAAGCTTTCCAGGCCAAAATCCAGCCTTTGGAGGGATAATTGGGAAACAGTCTTGCAATTGACTATGGTGTCATGCCTTTAGCCTCTACCACTGGGAAGAGAATATTCTCATACTCTGCATATCTGAGTGACAACGCCCTTGGATCCTCATCTAAACTTCATTCTCCACTCCCACCCTCCACTATCCTCATTCCCATCTCTTTCAATTTTCTCCCCCAAAGTTTCAACAACTCCACCCAATCCACCCTGTTCCATAGGCAAATTTTTTCTTCATCTGAAATCTTTTTCTCTACACTCTTAAAACTGTTCCCTGTTCCCCCACTCTCACCCCATTTTTCTATTCACCCTTTCCAATGCTGATTAAACCTTCACTAATTTTCTTCAGTTCACAAGTTGAGGTGGGGCTATTAGAAATACTCTTCACTCTCCATTACCATTTTCAAGTTCTCTCCCCTTCCTCTATCATTCAGTAACTTCTCTTCCTTTGAGGTTCATTAATATATTTTCCCATCAAAATTCTGTTATCTACAGATGATTTGTTTTTCTAGCTTATTGAGTTTGGCTTCCTTCCTCCTCAACTCCTGCCCTCATACTAGAGGGTTTCATATCTAATGTCTCTTTCATATAATTTAACCTCAACCTTATCAGCTCCCTTGAGTTACTACTCTACCCCACTCCCCATAAGAGCTTGCCTCACAAATGTTCCATACCTCTAAGTTCAAGTCTGAAATCCCTTTTTACCCAACAGTCGACTTTTCACCTTTTCACAAAACCTTACTGGCTACACTATCAATTCCTTCCCCGGTCATCTCTCCTGCACTAGCCACTCTCTCCTCTTTTCTCTATCTTGAATCTGTTCAGTTCTACACTGTCCTCCTCTCTTTAATCTGTAGCCCCATTGTCAAATCTCAGCTTTGACTATTCAGCCCTCCTAAATAAATAAGGAAAAATATAAATAAAATAAATAAAAATTCTAAATGAAAATGGAGAAAATCATGCAACCATTCTGGTTAAGTCCATTACTTGCACTTTGCAGAAAGTGACTCTTAAAACAAAAAACAAATTGAAAATTGGTGACAGCAATACATTGAGTATTTTGGTAATTCTTGCAAAATTTCAAACATCCTCATTATATCTGTTACGGTGATGTATGATCACTGATCTTTGTTACTGTTATTATTTTGGGCCATCACAATATGTGCTTATAAACTTAATAAATGTCATATGTTTTGACTTCTTCTAAACTGGGCTATCTCTTCCCTCTCAGGTTTCCCTATTTCCTAAAATACAGTTGATAAAGCAGTAGTGTTTGAGAGGACTGAATCCACTTTTGAAAAGAAATTCTACAGTCTCACATGCTACAGAGAAATCTTTTGCAAAAGAACTGTAGTCTTTTTAAAATTTAAAATATTTTATTTTTCCCCATTATGTGTAGTAAAAATTACTAATCAATTTTTTAAAAATTAGGTTTCAATTCCATTTCTTACCTCTCCCCTTCCCTGAAATGGTAAGCAATTTAATTAAAAAAATTACCAAGAAAAACAAAGTTAAAAAAGGTATACTTTGACCTGTATTCAGTCTCCACCATATCTTTCTCTGGAGACGACAGAATTTTTTTTTTGGTCGTAAGTCCTTAAGTCTTGGATCACTGTATTGCTATTTGATCATCATACATCATTGTTGTTACCTGAGTACATTGTTCAGGTTTTGCTCATTTCACTCTGTATCAATTTATAAATATTTCCAGGTTTTTCTGAGATCAGCTTGCTTGTAATTTCTTATAGCACAATAATATTCCATTAAAATCACATAACCTGTTAATCATTCCCCAATTTATGGACAGCCCCTGAATTTCCAATTCTTTGTCACCACTAAAAGAGTTGTATTTTTATACATATACATTTCCTAGTTTGTCTTATTTTAAGAAATTGCCATGGCCCCCTTTAGCAACCACCACTCTGGATCAGTCATCAACAATGAGGAAAAAGAGTATGACTCACTGAAGATTTGAAGAAGTATTTTTTTAAAACTAAAGTATGTCCACTATTGATGTGGGCTTTGAGCTTATTCCCTTCCCTTGTCAGGAAGCAGCTATTATCAATCCCAGACTATCTTGTTTGTGTAGAGTGATAGTAGGATTGGAACTCTTTAAATCAGCCTCCATAGTCTATTAAACTACCTGGAAGATACTGATTAGCATATCTTTAGACAGATCTGGGACTAGGTCAGTCAAGTGTAGGCCATCTGGCTCCTCCTTGAACTCTCTCTCCCCCAGAGCTACCAAATTCTGCCCTAGTAACCCTCTTCCAAGGTTATATTTCCCCTACAAAAGATGTGCTCTTGATGGAGATCTCTGCTGTCCCCCCCCCCCCCAAGGCCACTATATAGTTCTCTCTCTCCTCTTTCTCTCAGTGTTTTTCTTTTAATGGCATCTTTCTCCCTACTATAGCTAACTCTGGTTAGTTGGCTACACTCTATGGATTTAGCCTGCCAATCTGGCATATTGAGGTCTCATAACAGATTTTTTAAAATAGATTCTTCGAAACCCCATTGTTCTCCCAAATCTATTTCATATATTTTCCCACTTCATTTTGTCTCCTACATTTTGAGAAAAAGAATGGCCATTGTGAATGTCACATGTTTATTTCAAACTAGGAATTGCTACCCTGACATTTGGTGCTTGAAATCTTCTGGCCCCCGATATTTTTTTCTTACTCCTCAACTAAGGTGGAGTGTAATCAGGAACTGAGCAAACCTTAAAACACATCACTATCACATGATTAAAAGATGACAATATAATGTAAATGCAACTTTTATATGCAGGAGTAAGCCTTAAAAAATCAGGATTCACTTTATTGTGGTCTGAAACCAAATCCATAATATAAATGAGGTATGGCTGTATTCCATTCTCTACAACAACTCTTCCAAATCTTTTCATTAGTTCTCTAACCTCCCACAGCTCCCACTCTCTCAGCTCATATTTTACAAAAGAAAAGTTGAGCACTAGATAGGAACTTCCTCTTTTCTACTTTTTCTCATCTCCAATCATTCAGGTATCTTCTGCCACTATCAGCTCCTCTTTTACATGGGGAAAAAAAATGGCCTTCTTACCATGGCTAATTGCTCAACTTTTCAAGTGATCCCATTCTATCTCATTTCCTCTGACAGGGTCCTCTATCATCTCCACTCTTTTCACTTATTTTCAATTTCTCCCTCTCTACTGGTTCATTCTTCATTGCCTATAAACATGCCCAAGCCCAACCAATTCTGAAAAAATTCTCTCTTGATCCTTTTATTTTGCCCTTTGCAGCCAAACTAATTGAAAAGGCTCTAAGTAACTCCACTTTCTTTTCTCTCACTATTCTTAAAAAACAAACAAACAAACCAAAACCAAAAAACAACACCCAATAGCTTATTTATCAAAATACATGCCAAAGCCAAGATTAGAAAGGAAGAAGAAAATTCTCATTGTTGAAGAGTCATGCGCACCAGAATTGATCTTCATATAGTCTTGTTGCTGTGTACAATGATTTCCTGGTTCTGCTCATTTCACTTAGCATCAGTTCATGTAAGTCCTACAGGTTTCTCTGAAATCATTCTGCTGATCGTTTCTTATAGAACAATAATATTCCATAACATTCATATACCATAATTTATTCAGCCATTTTCCAATTGATGGGCATCCACTCAGTTTTCAGTTTCTTGCCACTACCAAAAGTAAAGCCCTTATTTCTAAAATAGATAGAATTGACTTAATACAAACTATTCTCCAATTGATAAATGGTCAAAAGATATGAACAATTTTCAGATGAAGAAATGAAGGACATTTCTAGTTATATGCAAAAATACTCCAAATCACTATTGATTAGAGAAATGCAAATTAAGATAACTCTGAGGTACCTCTCAGATTGGCTGACAGAAGATAATGATAAATATTGGAAGGGATGGGGCAGCTAGTTGGTGTGGATAGAGTACCAGCCCCAAAGTTAGGAGGACCTGAGTTCAAATCTGCCCTCAGACACTTAACACTTTCTGGCTATGTGACTCTGGGCAAGTCATTTAACCCCAATTGCCTCAGCAAAAATAAAATAAAATAAATAAAAATTCCATATATATATATATATATATATATATGAGATGTGGGAAAACTGGGACACTAATACATTTTTTTTCTAGTCTTTTTACATCTTACTCCACAACAGGAACGCTTGGGTACAGTGACACTGACTTGGCTCTTCCTGGCTTCATTTATAGCCCAACAAAAATTCCACCTTCTATAGGAAAGCCTTCCCTCTTATATCTTGTAGGTAACTACTGTTGTGTGTCCTTTGTCCTAGAAGACAACCATGGCATCAGGGAGGTAATGCCACAAGATGCAAGTGAGTTGGATTTTAGTGAAGGTAGGCTATGTGCTGTACAGTAAACAGAGCACCTAACCTGGATACAAGAAGACCTAAGTAAAAATCCAGTCTTATTTACTAGGTGTATGACCCTGAACAATTCATTTAACTGTTCGCCTATTTCCTCATCTGTAAAATGACAAGGAGAAGGAAATAGTAAATCACTTTTGTATTCTTTGCCAAGAAAACACTAAATGGGGTCACAAAGAGTCAGACATGATTTAACAACAACAATAATTTAATTTGGCTATAGCTTGTTTTCTTATATTTTTTGCATGTCTTCTCCCTCTCATGAGATTGTAAGGCCCTTGAAAACAGACTGTGTTTTGCATTTTTTTTTTTTTTTTGTATCCCCAGTGCTCAATGAGAGCAGTTAGGTGGCACTATGAATAATGTCAGGAAGTAGAGTCAGGAAGACTCAGCTTTGAGTTCAAATATGGCCTCAGACATTTAATAACTGTGTAACTCTGAGCAAGTCACTTAATTGTATTTGCCTCAGTTTCCTCATCTGTAAAATGAGCTGCAAAAGGAAACAGCAAATCCCTCCAGCATCTTTGCCAAGAAAACCCCAATCAGACATGACTGAAAACAACAACAATAAAAGAAGCACTGTGCCTGGCACATGATAGGCACTTAATAAATGTTTATTGGTTAATTATCCAAATTAACATAAACAAATTAGTAAGATGAAATGTAATATAACTGGATCCCTATAAAACAATTTTTCAAAATCCAACTCAATTTTATGTTTTCATAAAACCTGTCTTCCAAGAAATTTCAGAACCAATTAAATTTGTGGAATTAATTTGTGGAATCCATCTGTTTTATATTTACATCACATATTTCCTTGTTCTGCCTCAGTTTCCCTAGTGGCCATTAGGACTGAGATTATTAGGGCTGCATTCCAAACAAAGAGTCACAAAACTGCAGATGGCTTATCTCAAATGTGCTCATATTTCCTTATAGTTCAATTCCTACACTGCCACTGGAAAATCCACTGCTTTGACTATATAGACCTTTGCTGGCAAAGTGAAGTCTATTTTTTAATATGCTGTCCAGATCTGCTAAAGATTTCCTTCAAAGCAAGCGTCTGGTAATTTCAGGGCTATAGTCACCATCTGCAATGATCTCTGAGCCTAAGAATATAAAATCTGATACTGCTTTCATTTATCCTCCTTTTATTTGCCAAGAAGTGATGGGATCAGTTGCCAAGATCTTAAGTTTTTTGTTGTTAAGCTTCAAGACAGCTTTAATATTTTCCTCTTTCACCTTCATCAAGAGGCTTTTTAATTCCTCTTCACTTTTGCAGCATATTTGAGAACATTGATATTTCTCCCAGCAACTTTAATTCCAGCTTTTGATTCATCTAGCCTGGCATTTCAAATAATATGCTCTGCATATAAGTCAAATAAGGTAAAAATGCACAGCCTTGTACTCCTTTCCCAATTTTAATAAGTTTTTATCATGTTTGGCTCTCTAATGGTTGGTTGCTTTTTGATATACATACAGTTTCCCCAGAATACAAGGAAAATGACCTGGTACTTTTATCTTTTTGATTTTGTTGTGAGCTGCAAACTTTCTTGCTTTCTCCATAATCCAACAATGTTTGCAATTTGGTCTCTAGTTCCTCTGCCTCTGAAATCCAGCTTGCTCTTCTAGTAATTCTTGGTTCACACACAGCTGAAACCTGACTTGCTGAATCTTAAAGATAACCTTACTGGCATGTGAAATGAGTACAATTGATTGATAATCTGAATGTTCCTTGGCATTGTCCTTTTTTAGGACTGGAATATAAACTGATCTTTTCTAAGACAGTGGCTACTGTTTTCCAAATTTGCTGCATATTGAGTGCAACACTTTTAACAGCATTATCTTTTAGGCTTTTAAATAATTCAGCTGGAATCTCATCACCTCTATTAACCTTATTGTTAACAATACTTCCTAAAACCCACTTGATTTTATTCTCCATGTCTGGCAGTAGATCATAAACCACACCAGTATGGTTATCAGCAATGTTAAATCTTTCTTGTATAGTTCTCTTGTGTAATTTAGACATCTCTTCTACTTCTATCAAATTCCTATCATTTTTGTCTTTTATCATGCTTATTTTTGCTTGTACTTTCTATTGATATCTTCCATTTTCTTCTCTAGCTCATTTTACAGATGAAGAAATGAAGGCAATTAGGATTAAATATCTTGTCCAGAGTCACCCAGATATTAAGTGTCCAAGGTCAAATTTGAACTTAGGAAAATGAATCTTCCTGACTCCAGGTTCAGCACTTTATCCACCCAGCTGCCCATATTATAAAGTAACAATCATCAAAAACATTTAGTACTGGGTTAAAAAAATAATAATAGAAAAGTAAATCATGGGGGCAGACTAGACAAAAAAAATTAAAAAAAAAAAAACAGAAATAATGGAATTCAATAAATCTGTTCTATAAATCAGAAAATGTAAATTACCTTAAGGGAAAAAAAAGTGTCTTTTTGATAAGAATAGTTAGGAACACTGGAGGAAAAAAACAATCGTAAAAGGAGTCTTCTTGTCTCAAATCTCTCCCCACACCAATCTTTCTTCCATTCAGCTATGGGAAGTCTTCCTAAAGGGCAAGGCTGACCATATTACCATCCTACTCAATACTTTAGTGTGTTCCTGTTAGTTGTAGGATCAAACTCTTTTTTCTGCATTAATGATTTGGCATCAATCTATATTTTCAGATTCATTATACATTACTCCCTTTCTTGTACAAGTCCAGCTGTCTTGCTTTTTGTCATACTTGACAATCCATCTCCTGCCTCATTTGGCAGCCCATATGCAGTTCCCCATGTCTATAATGTCACACTCATCTGCATTAGAATCCCTGAATTCTTTTAAAATTCCTCTCAAGAAGCCTCCACTAAAAAGCTTTTTTTTTTTTTTTTTGGCTCCCCTCCCTAAATGTACTATCCCAAAACAACTCTGTATAACTTTTTATTATGTAATTCTGTGTGTACTTGTTGTTTCATTTGACAAAAGGTAAGTTTCTTTTTCTTGGCAAGGCAACTGGGATTAAACAAGTTGCCCAGGGTCACCGGGATAGGAAGTGTTAAGTGTCTGAAGGTGGATTTGAACTCAGATCACCAAGGCTGGTGCTCCATCCACTGTGCCACCTAGATGCCCTCAAATGTAAGTTACTGAAAGCAGTGACTATTTAGATTTTTGTATCCTCAGTATTTAGCAAACAAATAAGTACTTAACAAATGTCACTTGAATGAGTAATTATAAAGGTTCCTCTCCCCTTTGGGCTAGCACCACTATAGTCATGTTGCTGTCAACAAACAAGTTAAAATTATAAATGTCAGCAAGTCACCAGAGACTTGGAGAAGATTAAGAAGATAATTTTACCTCTGAATAGAAAAACCACATAGATTTGGGTTCACACAGAAAATGGACTTTGAAGTCCAACTATTTCCAGATACAATATATTGTGACATACGCTAATTTTCTTTTTCTTTTTTTGCTGAGGCAATTGGGGTTAAGTGACTTGCCCAGAGTCACACAACGAGTAAGTGTTAAGTGACTGAGGCCAGATTTGAACTTAGGTCTTCCTGACTTCAGGGCTGGTGCTCTATCCACTGCGCTACCTAGCTGCCCCCAGTAAATGCTAATTTTCAAAAAACAACAACAAAAAATTAAGTTTTACTTATGGTGATTTCAAACACAAAACTTTATGGAAATATATTGAATAATATCGTATTTTTTCCCCCATTCAGCCAATTTTTATTTATTTATTTTTTAAAATTTATTTTTTTTTTAAATTAAAGTTTTTTATTTGCATAACATATGTATGGGTAGTTCCTTAGCATTGATCTTTACAAAGCTTTCCGTTACAAATTTCCCCCCCAGTCCCCTCCCCTCCCCTAGATGGCAGGAAGTCCACTACATGTTAATTATGTTAAAATACTTGACAAGTCGAATATATGTATACACATTTCCATACTTATCATTGTTGTGCAAGAAAAATCATATCTACAAGAAAAAAAAAATCAGAGAAAGGAAATACAACGCAAGCAAACATCAATAGAGACATCATATTTTTTAAATAAACATTTTAAATTTGGCGCATTTTTGCATTCTCTTAAGAATTTGTGATCCCCTTAAAGGAAGGAAAGGGACTAACAAGTGCAAAGACCAGCCAAGATGATTTCTTTTTTTTTCTTATATATATTTTCTGTTTATTAAAGCTTATTTATAGAACATGAGTAATTTTTCTACATTGACCTTTGCAAAATTTTCTGTTCCAAATTGTTCCCTCCTTCCCCCCACTCCCTCCCCTAGATGGCAAGTAGTCTAATAAATGTTAAACTATATGATAAATCATATATATATGTATACACACATATATACATATATACACACATATATACAAGTTATCTTGCTGTGCAAGAAAAATCAGATCTAGAAAGAGAAAAAAAACAAAAAACCAACCTAATAAGGAAAACAAAATGCAAGCAAACATTTACAGAAAGCATTAATATGCTATGCTGTGGTCCACACTCAGTTCCCACAGGCCTCTCTCTGGTTCTATATGTCTATCTTCATCAATGAACAACAGGAGAACCATGTCCATCAGAATTGATCATTGTATAGTCTTGTTGCTGTGTATAATGATCTCCTGGTTCTGCTCATTTCATTTAGCATCATGTAGGTCTCTCCAGGCCTCTCTGAAATCATCTTGTTGGTTGTTTCTTACAGAACAATAACATTCCATAACATTCATATACCATAATTTATTCAGCCATTCTCCAATTGATGGGCATCCACTCAATTTCCGGTTTCTTGCCATTACAAAAAGGGCTGCCACAAACAATTTTGCTCATGTGGGTCCCTTTCCCTTAAGATCTCTTTGGGATATAAGCCGGGTATCCCTGAGTCAAACTGCTAGGTCAAAGGATATGCACAATTTGATAACTTTTTGAGCATAGTTCCAAATTGCTCTCCAGAATGGTTGGATCCATTCACAGTTCCACCAACAATGTATCAGTGTCCCAGTTTTCCCACATCCCTTCCAGCAATTGTCATTTTAGCCAATCTGACAGGTGTAGAGTAGTATCTCAGAGTTGTTTTAATTTGCATTTCTCTTATCAATAGTGATTTGGAGCACCTTTTCACATGAGTAGAAATAGTTTCAATTTCTTCATCTGAAAATTGTCTGCTCATATCCTTTGACCATTTTATCAATTGGAGAATGGCTTGAATTCTTATAAATTTGAGTCAGTTCTCTATATATTGTAGAAATGAAGCCTTTATCAGAAGCTTTGTTTTTCCAGTTTGTTTCCCTTCTAATCTTGTCTGCATTAGTTTTGTTTGTACAAAAACTTTTTAACTTAATTTAGTCAAAATTATCTATTTTGTGATTAATAATGACCTCTAATTTTTCTTTGGTCACAAATTCCTTCCTCCTCCACATATCTGACAGGTAAACCATCCTACATTCTTCTAATTTGTTTATAATATAATTCTTTATGTCTAGATCATGAATCCATTTTAGCCTTATCTTGATATATGGTGTTAAATGTGGGTCAATACCTAGTTTCTTCCATACTAGATTCCAATTTTCCCAGCAGTTTTTGTCAAATAGCGAGTTCTTATCCCCAAAGCTGGGGTCTTTGGGTTTGTCAAACCCTAGATTGCTAGTCATTGATTATTTTGTCCTGTGAACGTAACCTATTCCACTGATCAACTTCTCTGTTTCTTAGCCAGTACCAAATGGTTTTGATGACCGCTGCTTAATAATATAGATTTAAATCTGGTACAGCTAGGCCACCTTCATTTGCTTTTTTTCCCTATTAATTCCCTTGAAATTCTTGACCTTTTGTTCTTCCAGATGAATTTTGTTGTTATTTTTTCTAGGTCAGTAAAATAATTTCTTGGGAGTTTGATTGGTATAGAACTAAATAAATGATTAGTTTATCTAGATAGTATGGTCATCTTTACTATATTCACTCGACCTATCCAAGAGCACTTGATATTTTTCCAATTGTTTAGATCTGACTATTTGTGTGGAAAATGTTTTGTAGTTTTGCTCATATATAGTTCCTGACTTTCCCTTTGCAGATAGATTCCCAAATATTTTGTACTATTGAGCTATTTTAAATGGAATTTCTCTTTGTATCTCTTGCTGTTGGATTTTGTTAGTGATGTATAAAAATGCTGATGATTTATGTGGATTTATTTTGTATCCTGCAACTTTGCTAAAGTTGTGGATTATTTCTAATAGTTTTTTAGTTGATTCTCTAGGGTCCTCTAAGTAGACCATCATATCATCTACAAAGAGTGATAATTTGGTTTCCTCATTACCTACTGATTCCTTTAATCTCTTTTTCTTCTCTTATTGCCAAAGTTAGCATTTCTAATACAATACTGAATAATAATGATGATAGTGGGCAACTTTGTTAAACCCCTGATCTTATTGGGAATGGTTCCAGTTTATCACCATTATATATGATGCTAGCTGATGGTTTTAAATAGATGCTACCATTTTAAGGAAAAGTCCATTTATTCCTATATTCTCTAGTGTTTTTAATAGGAATGGGCGTTGGATTTTATCAAATGCCTTTTCTGCATCTATTGAGATAATCATGTTTTTTTTGTTAATTTGGTTATTGATATGCTAATAGTTTTCCTAATACTGAGCCATCCCTGCATTCCTGGTATAAATCCTACTTGGTCATGGTGTATTATCCTGGGGATGATTTTCTGTAATCTCTTCAGCAGGATGATTTGAGAAAGGCCTGGAGAGACTTGCATGAACTGATGCTCAGTGAAATGAGCAGAACCAGGAAATCATTATACATGGCAACAACAAGACTATATGATGATTAGTTCTGATGGACATGGTTCTCTTTAACAATGAGATGTTTCAAACAAGTTCCAATTGTTCAGTGATGAAGAAAGGCATATACATCCAGGGAGAGGCCTGTGAGATCTGAGTGTGGACCACAACACAGCATTTTCATGCTTTCTATTGATGTTTGCTTGCATTTTGTTTTCCTTCTCAGGTTTTTTTTTCTTCTTACAGATACGATTTTTCTTGTACAGCAAGATAAATGTGTTACACATATTCCATCTGTCATATATTTTAACATAATTAACATGTATTAGATAACCTGTCATCTGGGGAGGGAGTGGGGGGGAAAGAGAGAAAAATTTGGCACAGAAGGCTTTGCAAGGGTCAATGTTGAAAAATTATCCATGCATGTTTTGCAAATAAAAAACTTTAATTAAAAAAGAAAAAAAAAGGAATTTGTGATCCTCCCATCTCCTACAAGAAATGATATAAATTTAATGTTTAAGTGAATAAATTTTGATATTTTAAAAAATGACATGAATTGCCTCAAGAAATAACTGACCAGCACTAATGCCTTATACTAAGAGAAAGTAGAAATGGGCTCATGATTCAGACATAAAATGTGATATTACAAGCAAATCAGGAGAACAAGAAATAGTCTACTTCTCAGATCTATGGAGAAGGAAGGAATTTATGGTCAAAGAAGAACTAGAGAATATTGTAAAAGGCAAAATAGATAATTTTGACTAGATTAAAGTTTTTGCACAAACAAAACCAATACAGCCAAGATTAGAAGGGAAGCAGAAATTTTACAGTCAGTGTTTCTGATAAAGGCCTCATAAATCAAATTTGTAAGAATACAAGCCATTCCCGAATTGGTAAATGGTCAAAGGATATGAACAATTTTTAGATGAAAAAATTAAAGCCATTTATACTCATATAAAAAAAATGCTTAAAATTACTACTGATTAGAGAAATGCAAATTAAGAAAACTCTTAAGTACCACCTCACACCTATCAGATTGATTAAGATGACTGGAAAAGATAGTAATAAATGTTGGAGGGGAGGTGGGTTAACTGGAACACTAATGCATTGCTGGTGGAATTGTGATCTGATCCAACCATTCTGTAAAGCAAATTGGAACTATTGTCCAATTGAAAAATTGGAACCATTGTGCATACCCTTTCCCAAAGAGAACATAAAAGAGGGAAAAGGACCCAAATGTGCAAAAAATGTTTGTGGCAGTCCTTTTTGTAGTGGCAAAGAACTGAAAACTGAGCAGATAATTGGGGATTGACTGAATAAGATGTTATATGAATTAATGGAATATTGTTGTTCCACAGGAAATGATGAATGGCTGTTGAATGCAATGAGCACAATCAAGAAAACATTGTACACAGTAGCAGCAAAATTATATGATGATCAACTGTGAAGGATTTGGCTCTTCTCAGCATTGTGGTGATTCAAGACAATTCCAACTGACTTGGGATGGAAATGCCATTTAGATTCAGAGCAAGCTATGGAGATTGAATGATGATCAAAACAGTATTTTCATCTTTTTTGTTTGTTTGTTTTTTCTTTCTCATGTTATTTTCCCCCCCTTTTGGTCTGATTTTTCTTATAGATGACAAATATAGAAATAAGTTTAAGAGGATTGTACATGTTTAACTAAATCAAATTGCTTGCACTCTTGGAGAGGGGGAAAGTAAAGCATGGAGGGAGAAAAATTTGGAACTTAATATCTTACAAAAATAAATGTTGGAAACTATATGTGTATTTGGAAAAATAAAATACTACTGAGGGAAAAAAAAGATATAAATGGGATAGAGTGAAACCAATGTTATAAATCAATAATTTAATCTAATCATTCAACCAACATTATTTCACAGTTTCTATGAATAAATCAGCCCTCAGTCATCAAATGCAAAGACATTGTTCCTCGGGGCAGCTAGGTGGCGCAGTGGTTAGAGCACCAGCCCTGAAGGCCGGAGGACCTGAGTTCAAATTTGATCTCAAACAATTCCTAGCTGTGTGGCCCTGGGCAAGTCACTTAACCCCAATTGCCTCAGCAAAAAAGCAAAAAAAAAAAAAAAAAAAAAAAAAAAAAAAAGACATTGTTCCTCAAATAATTTACATTTAAGCAGGTGATATATGCACATGAGAGGGCATTTAGTATATAAGAGAAGTGGAAACAAAATGTTAAAAAGAATTGGGAGGAAGGAAAAATCCTATTGAGCTAGAAGAGTAAGAAAAGATTTTATGGAGATAGTGGTAACTGCAGCTCCCTTAAAAAATGGAGAGAATTCAAATAGGCAAAGATCAAAGATTTAGAGTGACAAGGAACCTTAGAAGTTATCTAATCTGCCCCAAGTATTTCTGAGGCCCAAAGAAAAGTGACATACCATAGGCAGGACTGATTGCAAATTCAATGCTACGCTTTCCATTATACCACAATGCCCTTCATTCTGTATAGTCTAGACCAGAAATGAATCCCTAGGGCCAAATACTGATTTAGCAAACCATGAATTAGCATTATCTGTTATACTGTATTGTTATTTATTTGCTAAAAATTTCCAAATTACATTTTAATGTACTTGGAGAGCTAATTATAGTCAGCTAGTTTGATATTTCTGTCTAAGCCACTGCTCTCATTATTATTCCTGGTCACATTAAAAAAAAATTTTTATTGTGAATTTAAATATCAAATAAGAACATATAGAAAACTCACTTGTGTTCCACTATATGATTTCTAGATAGATGATTCAGTCACTCTAAGGAAGAGATAGAAGATATTATATATCATTATTACCATCCTAATTATTAACTTGTAAATTACTAATTATACTTGTAAATCCTTATTAAGATTATCAAGGCTTTGAAACCAAGAGCTTTAGGAATAGCATGCCCTCCAGACTATTGATCCTGATTCTTATGAGGACCCCATAGCTAGCCAGGACTGAGGACCCAAATCATGGTGAAAAGGGTGGCTATCCACTCAACAATACTAAGTATCAATCACTGATCCTATTTGTAATTCACTGGCAGGTAACTCTAAGGACCCTGCCAGTGCAAGCAATGCCTTTCCTAATTCCACAAATACTGCTTCTAATAGAGCCTAAAACCATCATACAACAACTCCTATGGAGAAAGGATCAGTCATCCCCATCAACGGCCAACTATGATGTAGTAATAATAGCAAAAGGAACAAACAAGACAACCTGAAGAACAGACAGGAGGGCAGCATATGACAACAAGTTAATTCAACATCACTACTTTAAATAACACTTGCTCTTAGACATTGACAGAGAAGGTCCAGGACTAAGTCAACATCACTACCTTAATTAACACTTGCTCTAGACATTGATAGAGAAGGTCCAGGACTCTGAACCCCAACCTCAAATCACTAACCTTGCTTTCACAGCCCAGGCCTCACAGATATCAAGGAGGGGAGCAATCACTGTAGGAAAGGGGATGCACTCACTACTATCATCACCTATACCAGTTGCTACTCAGAGCCCTACAAATGGCAATATCCTCCAGATATCAGATCCTACAGCCCCTGAAAGGATAATGCTGAGCAGAAACCACTATGTTGGGAGTTACATCCATAGAGGATGCTGCAGCTGCAGCTACAGCTACAGCTACTGTTGTGGGAAGGCCCAGAAGAGAATATTCTAATCATTAAGGTCTTTGGCACTGTCAAATTTTAACATCAGAAACAGATTTTTTTATCAGTGAAAATGATATTAAAGATGCCTGCACAGTTTAATTACAGTGTTATCTTTGAAAATACAGTAATTATTTCCATTTAGGAAATTAATGATTTTTTAAAAAAATCTTTCTATACCTTTCCTTATAACTAATCTGTTTTATAGGAATTAGATGAATTCTTATTTTATTTTTATTATAGCTAACACCAATTTACTCAGGGGCTATAAGTGACATCTTTTATCAACAATACAAACTACTTTGGATCATTTTATTTTTTATAAAGAGGAAAAGGAGCGAAAGGTAAGATAAATGTAATTTTAGTTATTTTCTTATCTCAACAGCATACCAGGCAGTTTGCTTTAATCTTTCAAGGATCTGTAATTAACTGCATGTATATACCTTTAATTAATACATATTATGGCCTTTGTACTTAATACCTTCCTGAGTTGCAGGATATGAGAGATTCATCATTCCGGGAGTCAACTTAAAGATAAGTCTCTCTGAATTTGAGTAGGCTATGTGTCAAACAAGAAAAGGGTCTATTACTAATCCCAAACTTAAAAGTGTTTCTAGCTTAGAAAGCAAAACAATTAAGTCTGAGCTGTTCAATGGCAGAGTTAGGTAAGGAATAGACTCAGGATTAATAATAATAGTAGCTAGCATTTGTGTAATGCTTAATATGTACCAAGCACTTTAGAAATATTTCATTTCTCACAATCCTGGGAGGCAGGTGTGATTGTTAAGATAATACTGAGGCAAACAAGTTTAGTTGCTGGCCCAAGGTCACATAGCAAAAACTACATGGAGTCCCTTTCTCCCTGCAGGAACTGGCAAATCACTATCTTTGCTAAGAAAACTACAAATGGGATCATGAAGAGTCAGATATGACTGAAAAAGAGATTGAATAACTTCTTGCCTTTAGGCAAAGTACAAAGTAATGGAGCTGGATATAATAATAGCAAAAAAAAAAAAAAAAAGGTTAACTTTATATAGTGCTTAACATGGATCAAGCACTTTACACTATTATTTCATTTAATCATTACAAGAACCATAGGAGGTAGGAGCCTTTATCCTTATTTTACTTAGCAGGAAACTGGGTCAAAGGTACTTGAGTGACTTGCTCAAGGTCATGTAGTAATTGTCTGAGGCCATTATTTGAATTCGTTTTCCTGCCTCCAAGCCCAGTGCTCTATCCATTGCACCATCCAGCTGCTCCCAAGTCTCCAGATTTCAAGTCCTGTTCTTTTATTACAACCTCATATCCATTACATCGAATAACTGTTGGCTGATTTTATGACATATCAAATCCATGGAATGCTAAGTGTCTGGCACACAGGCGTCATAAAATCTTGTTGATTGATTAAGGAGTAAAGATTAAAGGGAGGGAAGTCAAGTCAACTAGCATTTATATTAAATGTTTATTATGATACCTGACATCATTCTAAGTACTTGAAATACAAAGAAAGGCAAAAGAAAAAAAAGTCTCTGACCTCAAGGAGTTCCTAATTAGGGAGACATGTTCTGTACAAACAAGTTATATACCGGATAAATTGAAGAGAATCTCAGAAAAGACACTAAGAATAAGAAGAACTGGCAGAGTGTTCCTGTGGAAAGTGGGACACGAACGTAATAAACTATAAGGCAGGAAGGAGACATGAATTCTGAGGGAAAGCATTCCTGGTTTGCGGAACAGAAATGGAATGTCTTCTTGGTGGCACAGCCGCGGGCCTTGCAAGGCTGGATGGAATACCCAGGGCCCAGCATTCCACAGATGTTTATTAGAACCTTATTGACTGATTGGATAGTAAATTAAAGGGATCAAATGAACAGAACCTGGCACACAAATAGGTGCTTAATAAACGTTTGCTGAATGATTAGCTGTTCAACTAGAAGGATGGAAAGCACAATGCCCGGTCAAGGTCGATGATTAAAAAATATTTATTGAGTGACTAGCGAGAAGGACGGGTCTAGAGTTATCAGACATCGGCCTCCTCCCTCTCCCCCATTTACCCTCCCTTACACCTCGAGGCTACCCCCAACTGACGAATACGAGGGGACATGTCCGACGCATGCGCCCTGTTACAAAGGCGGGAAGGGAGATTTGAGGGAAACGAGTAGGATGGGGGAATTAGGAAGATGCAGGGATTGAAGCCAACCAAAATAAAACGGCGGATTTGGGCCTGACTCGGCGGGGCATCTAGCTCTTGGTGTATTCCACCCTCAATGTCTCGACCTCTCCCACTTACTGGATTCACTCCCCCAGGCAACGGGTCCAGACACTGAACTTCGGAAACGGTCTCCTCCCCGTTCTTCTCCGTTACTGTAGTCTGCACGTCAGTCGCTCTGCGACCGGAGTTGTCGTCCCGCCTATGTGAGCAAAGACCCGGAAGAATCCGCGCTATTGGTGCTCTCGGAGGGCGGGGGCGGGATTCATGAGTAGGCGCGGTGGAGCTTTGTCGCGAAGCAGTGGTGTCATCGATTTTCGCGGGAAAGATTCGAAAATCAACACTTGCTGCTGGACCAGGTGACCTGCTCCAAAAAAGTCCTCTGTGTTTTGAGGGGGGGGGATATGATGTTTTGTGTGGTCGGTGTGTGGTGTCTGTATAATGTGTGCCTGTATTGTGTGTGTTAGGTGTTCTTTGTAATTGTATGGTATCTGTTGCGTGGCTGTTTGGGTGGGTATGTTGTGTGGCATTGGTGTTTATGCGTATTATCTGTGTTTGAGTGTTTCTGTGTGTTGTTGCTGTCATATATATGTGTTTGTTGTGTGCCCGTGAGTTGTGTCTTTGTTTGGGTGTCTTTGTACGTATTATGACTGTGTTGTGACTTCGGGGTTCATAGGGATGGGCAGTGGTGCTTAGGGAATTCTTAAGTGAAGAATTATTGCTTATACCGGTGCAAAGGGTCTTCTTTGACCCTTTTTCCCTCTTCCTCTCCCCCTTCCCCCTACCATCAGTCCAGAGATTTGAGCTAACCCCACGTCCCCATATCGTGCCTCCCAGACAGCAAGGAGCCAAGCACATATAAATGCTTGTTGACTAGGAAAATGGAAGAGGTGAGGTTTGGAGTGCTTTGTTTGTCGAGGCTGTGGAGATGGGAGGCCACAAGGTACCCCAAAGACCTGCTGGGTCTGAAGGAAGTCAAATCAGCAGTTATTAAGTGCCTATTGTATGCTAGACACTGGTGCTAAGCATAGGGAATACAATTATTAGGCAAAAATAAACAAAGCAAGTAAAACCTCCCAAGCCCTGACCTCAAGGAGCCCACAATCCATGAGATCTAATGCAAATATGACATAAAAAGGATAAATTGAGATAACTAGCATATAGAGCATAGGACCTGAGGTCAAGAAGACTTGAATTCAAATCTGGTCTCAGAAAATGCTAGCTGCAGGAATTTAGTCTAGTCATTTAATCTGCCATCTGTAAAATGTAACATTGTGAGAATGTTGTTGTTGATCATTTGTGCCTGACTCCTTTTGAACCTATTTGGGGTTTTCTTTCTCAGGTTCATTTTACAGATGAGGAAACTGAGGCAAATAGGTTTGTGTCTTATGCACAATCACACAGCAAGTTAAGTGTCTCAGGAAGATGAGTCTTCCTGACTTCTGACTCTATACCATGCCACTTAGCTGCCTTATAATGAGAATAAAAGGAGTTAACGTGTAAAGGGTTTTGTAGATTTTATAAGCATTGTATAAATAATTTAAAATGCTAGCTGTTATAAGTTGAGAGACAATCAAAAATTATTTATTAAGTAACTACCAAGTGTCAGGTACTGTTCTAAGTCATGGGAATAAAAAAAAAAAAAGAAGCAAAAGACAGTTCCTACAATTTAATGGCACTACCATTAGCTGATAATTAAAGGAAATCAGAAGAAGTTAGAAGGTGGAGACGAGGAGGGAGGGGGGACAAACCAAAGAGAATCTCAACTCTTCTGCTTATTATTATTATTATGTGGTCACCATTCTGATCTTCAGTGTTCTCATTTGTATGATAAGGGTATTTTAGACTCTATTGACACCTGTGATCTCTTTCAGCCCTACTTCTGCTCTAATGTGCCTTCTTGTTGATGCTGTTGAGTCAGGAGAAATCTTAAGACTTCATCTGGGGTAATGATTCTTGAAATGTGTTGTGTGGATTTAGGTTTGGTAAACCCTGGGCATGTCACTTAATCTGGCTCAATGGATAGAGCACAGGGCCTGGAGTCAGGAAGATCTGAGTTCAAAATTAGATTCAGATACTTATTTGATATGTGACACTGGGAAAGTCACTTAACTTCTGTTTGCTTAAACTATTAGAGATGGGGGGCAGCTAGGTGGCACAGTGGATAAAGCACCAGCCTTGAAGTCAGGGCAGCCCTGAGTTCAAATGTGCCCTCCTAGCTGTGTGACCCTGAGCAAGTCACTTAATCCCAATTGCCTCAGCAAAAAACAAAAACTACTAGAGATGAAAATAGAGAACCACTCTAGTATTTTTGTCAAAAATACCAAATGGGGTCACAAAGATTAGGTCACAAATAAACAACTGAACAATAACAGTGAGAACAAAAGTTCCTATAGAGAGGGTTCTTTATCTTTTTTGGTTCATGGTCCCCTTTGATAGTTTGGTGTGATAGAACACTTCTCAGGGGAATGGTTTGCTATCTACATTCAAATGGGAGGAAATAATACATTTCACTTAGAGGTTGGTGAAGATGAAGATGTAATTTTCTTCCCTGGCAAAGCTAAGGGACTCCATGAAAATATGTCCACAGACCCCCTATTGTACCGGACCAGATATTCTTAACTTTTTTTGTGTGTTTTATACTCCCTTGGTAATATATGAAAACCTAGGACCCCCTTCTCAGAATATTGGCTTGAATGTATAAAATCAAATCTGTAAGATTACAAAAGAAACCAATTATACTGAAAAACAATTATCAGCATAAAACTACATTTAAAAAAAAAAGTTTATACCCCCACCTTAGAAACTCCTGCTATAGGTCAGGATGAAAAAAAAAATCCTAAAAACCCAATTCCCAAAACACCCAGGAAAGTTGTTCAGTTGTCTGACTTTTTGAGACCACATTTGAGGCTTTTTTCAATTACACTGAAAAATAATTATCAGCATAAAACTACATTTAAAAAAAAGTTTACAGACCCAGGTTAAAAACTCCTGCTATAGGTCAGGATGAAAAAAAAAATCCTAAAAACCCAATTCCCAAAACACTCAGGAAAGTTATTCAGTTGTCTGACTTTTTGAGACAACATTTGAGGCTTTCTTGGTAAAAATATTGGAGTGGTTTCCCATTTTCTCTTCCAGCTCATTCTACAGATGAGGCAAATAGGGTTAAGTCACTTTCCCAGAGTTAAGTATCTGAGGGCCTATTTAGAATTCAAGTCTTTCTGATTCTACACTTCTTGCTATGCCCATTTTACCACCTAGTTGCTAATTAGCATCAATTTTATAAGAAACAGTAAATTATGAAGTACAGTGCCTTTGACCAACCATACAATTGTAAAATACAATTTCTGTTTCTGAATTTTTGCTTTAAGATAAAAAAAAACCTTTTTAGCCTTTCTGTATAAAATCATAGAATTTTAGAATTTGAAACCTAACTCAAGTTACTCTTTAAATAAGTAAAGTCCCAGAAATGGATTGACTATTACAGGAACAAGAGAAAAAGAACATTGTATTTTCTATATGAAATGCTAAGACATCCACAATTTATGATTTGTGCCTTGCCCCAGAACACAGAAGCCTATTTAATCTGTCATTAGTCACTTTGCAAGAGTGTTTTCTGCTACTTTATTTACACATGTATGATTGCAACCCTTCCCCAACAGCATATTGACAGATTGAAAATGGAAGTTTATAGGGTGCCACCTTGTGGTAATTCTGAAGCAATCCAGAAAACTTTTAAATTGGAGTTTGATGTTCAAGGATGATAAGATTTTACAATTGAAAATGTGCTTTTATAGATGGAAAAACTGAAGACTTAAGTAATTTGTTTTGAGGTAGTAAATAGTAAAACCAGGATTTAAATTTGGGTTTCTTGATTCCCAAAGCCAGCCCTATTTCCACAACTCTTTGCCCAGGCTTAGAGACTTTCAGTTTTAAAATCAAGCAAAGAAACTTATTTTCTGATACGTTTCAAATTGAATTTATTTCTTAGGTTGCTATGTACAAAGAAAAGATAATATTTAACTTTTTTTTTTTCATATGCCATCTGAAACACTATAGTGCCCAGGACAGGTTATAAATGAGTTTATACATTCCAGATTTAAATTTTTATTTATATTTCTTATCAGTGATGTACTCTGTGAATCCTATGTATGTCCAAGACAAAATGAGCAAGTGCTCTAACAGTTATTGAAGATTTTCTGGGTGTAGGTGGATTTTGTTTCCAGCATAAACAATGACAAATCAAGAATTTATTGTAAGTATTTAATTCATTGATTTTATAATTTCAGTATTTGATTCATGCATTTCACAAGTATAAATATAGGATTATTAAAAACTATCTCTTATATTTTTATAAATAAGGTACTGTATACTCATCAAAAGATGAAGAAATCAAAAGTGTGGCAAGATGGAATACTGAAGATCAGTTTCTTAAGAAATAAAGTAAGTTCAGAATAATCTATTAATGAATCTAAAAGTTGAGTTCTTAAAATCATATTTGAACATTAGGAAAATTACATAAACGTAATGTATGGGCTCTGACTTGGATTTGAAAATGCAAGTATTACAATGGCTAGTTTAGAAATAGAATCTCAATGAGTAGTTGATTTAATTTATATTTGGAGTAATAGTAACTAATTATTAATTGTATCTTTGAGTCAATTCACAAGATTGCCTATTAATTATAATTTTTTTTTCTTTTTTTGATGAGGCAATTGGGGTTAAGTGCTCAGGGTCACATAGCTAGGAAGTGTTAAGTGTCTGAGGCCAGATATGAACTCAGGTCCTCCTGACTTCAGGGTTGGTGTTCTATTCACTACACCAACTAGCTACCCTCTTATCATAATTTTCAAGGAAAAAGAAACACAGGACATTAATGTTTAACAATTTTAAAAAGTAAATTCATATACTCTCTGAGGCCCTATAGGACATATAAAATCTAATGCATATAGAACGATACACAGATTTTTCAGTTTGGTGTTTGTCTTACCTATGGGACTTTTATCTATTTACTTTTCTCTAACAGAAATATGGGACTGATAGGACAGTTTCTTTCCTCTTCACCAAATACTCCATGCTTCATTCTTACCCCCTCTTCTTTCTCTGTACCAGGATATTCCACATATCTGAATATAAAATTTCAATGTTTTTACTTTCTAAAACAGTATCACGGGGCAGCTAGGTGATCCAGTGGATAGAGTATTGGGCCTGGAGTCAGGAGTACCTGAGTTCAATTCAAGCCTCACACATGTGATGCTAACTGTGTGACCCTAGGCAAGTCACTTAATCCTAATTATCCCATCAAAACCAAAAAACAGTACCACTTCCACAAAACTCACACTGCCTTTAATATCATTACCCCTTGCATTGTTTTTTGAATTTATAAATCAATGTGTTTATTTCTTATCTTTCCAACTAGCTATATTATGAGATATATAAGGGCAATACTTTGGTCTTTTATATTTCCCTCAGCGCTTAGCATGGTGTTAGAATGATAAATAAATTCCATCACAAATAAATGAATACAAACTACTTAATGTGATGGGAGGTATTTGAAATGTGACAAAGCCAAATAATGCATTTTATGTCATTTATCTAATAATTGTTAATTTATTTTAAAGAATTTGAAATGTTTTCCTGTTAATTTTGTGTTTTAAATGTTATTTTATTTTAATGTAGGCAACTTTATATGATGACAAAGGACAGTGCTTGGAGAGTTTATTTCTTAAACAGTGTGAGGTATTTTAATATTTTTTCTTAACTTTGAAAATCACTTCAGACATCACTCTGGAATAGCTTTTTATGAAAATAGTTAATAAAAAGTATATTTTCTTTTAAATGATTTGTTGTAAACTTAAACCATTAACAGGAAAATAATAAACAAAATAACATACTATTATAAAATGAAATCTGACCTGAAATTGTAACATTTAACAAAACTGAACCAAATGACAACAAACAAGCAAAAATGCTTTTGTTATCTCTTCCTTTTCAGATTTGTCTAAAGATTTATTTTCTTTCTTTGTTTTCTTTAGATAATTCTTACTGGGAATATAGTTGTGATTCTTATGATTTTGCTTTGCTTCATGGGCCTTTTATTTCTTTTAGGTTCCATATTTACCTGGTTTTTTTCTTTTTGTAGTACCATAATATTTCATTGTTTTGATACTCTGCTTATTTGGTGGCTATAAGGTGATTATAGAGTCATTGACTTAGAATTAGAAGGGACCTTTTTTTTTTTTTTTTTACATTTTACAAACAATTTCTCTCCCTCCATTATTTTCTTAACCCCTTATAATTTGGTTTCTGACCTTATCCCTGAAACTGAAACTGTTCTCCAAAGTTACCAGTTATTTCTTACATGCCAAAGTCCAATGATCTTTTCTTGGTTATCATTCTTTTTGATCTTTCTGCAGCCTTTGACACTATTAATCACTCTCTTCTTGATACTTTCTAGATTTTTTTCTAGGTTGCTGTTCTCTCTTGATTTTCCTATATGACTGTTTCTTCTCTGTATCATTTGTTTAATCCTTTTCCAGATCATAGTCTCTTAATCATATGTGTCTTTCAGGGTTCTGTCCTGTGCTCTTTTCTCCCTCTATGCTACTTCACTTAATGATCTCATCAGTTCCCATGGATTTAATAATCACTTCTATGCTGTTGATCTCATAGCTATCTTTCCTTCCCCAATCTCTCTACTGACTTTTAATCTTAAAATTTCCAGCTGCCTTTCAGACATCTCCCACTGATTGTCCAGTAGACATTTTAAACTCAATATCTCCAAAACAGAACTCATTATATTTCCCACTAACTCTGTGTCTTTCCCCTCCCTCTCCACCTCACCTTTCCTATTTCTGTAGAGGGCAACACTATCTTCCTAGTTCCTCAAGCTTGTAATCGAGGTGTCACCTTCAACTCTTCATTATCCTTCATCACTCTTCCCCATCCCCACCTGCATATGTAATCTATTGCTGAGTCCTGTGAATTTCACTTTTACAACATCTCTTGAGTATATCACATTTACCTTTGCAAAACTTTGTGTTCCAAATTTTTCTCCCTCCCTTTTCCTATTCCCCTCCCCTCGGCAAGTAATCCATTATAGGTTAAACATGTGCAGTTCTTCTAAACCTATTAACATGTTTATCATGCTGCACAAGAAAAATATCAAAAAGGAAAAAAATGAGAAAGAAAAAAAAGTAAGCAAACAACAACAAAAAATGTGAAAATAACTATGCTATGATCCACATTCAGTGCTCATAGTGCTCTCTCTGAATGCAGATGGCTCTATCACGAGTCTATTGGAATTGCCTACATGACCTCATTGTTGAAAAGAACCAAGTCCATCAGAGTTGATCCTCACATAATCTTATTGTTGCTATGTTCAATGTTCTCCTGGTTCTACTCACTTCACTTAACATCAGTTCAAATAAGTCTCTCCAGGTCTTTTTCAGGTATTCTTCAGTCCAGTGACACTGATCTCCTGATTGTTGCTTGAATAAGACACTCCATCTTTTGGCTCCAGCCATTTTCTCTGGCTGTTCCCTATGCCCAGATCACTCCCTCCACCACTCTGGCTACTGGTATCCCTGGTTTCCTTCAAGTCCCAACAAAAATCCCATCTTCTACAAGAAATAATCCCTAATACCCCTTTTTTTTTTTTTTTTTCTGCTGAGGCATTTGGGGTTAAGTGACTTGCCCAGGGTCACACAGCTAGGAAGTGTCTGAGACCAGATTTGAACTCAGGTCCTCCTGACTTCAGGGCTGGTGCTCTATCCACTGCATCACCTAGCTGCCCCGCCTAATACCTCTTAATTCTAGTGCATTCTTTCTGTTAATTATTTCCCATCTGTCTTTATATACTTTTTTTGTGTATATTTCTTTGCATATTGTGTCCCCCCATTAGATTGTAAGCTCCTTGAAAGCAAGAATTATCTTTTGCCTCTTAAATTCCCAGTACTTAGTATAATAGCTGGCACTTATGAATGTTAATTGATTGATAGTGGTATAAGTATGTTTGAATTTATATCTTCTTGACTCTACATCTAGCTCTTTCTTCACTGTATAATGCTATTTCTTCTATCTTTGAAAAGTTGTCCTGGGCAGCTAAATGGCATAGAGGATAGAGTACCAGATGAGGACTCAGGAGAACCTGAGTTCAAATCTGGCCTCAGATACTTGGCACTTACTAGCTGTGTAAACCTGGGCAAGTCACTTAAACTCAGTTGCCTTAAAAAAACAAAGAAGCAACAACAAAAATAACCCCTCTCCCCCCAAAAAAGTTATCTCATGCACAGAAGATCAGTGATGCTCATAAAGTGAAGTCAGGGACTTGGGTCTCTGAGATCCTTTAAAGGAGTCTGCAAGGTCAAAACCATTTTTATAATACTAAGATGTTTTAATTTCTAATTTGGTAAATATCAATAGCAATAATCCAATAGATAAAAGCTCTTTGGAGGATCATCAATAATTTTTAAAACTATAGGTGGAAGATATGAAATCCAAAAGTTTGAAAACAACTGCATAAAATAAAACATGCTTTCCCTAAGAAACAGTGAGTCAAAGGACATAGATATTAGAACATTCAGTATATCAGACCTTATGTGGTATAATTACTCCAAATATTCCCCCATCTTACCTATTTAGAGAACTTATTTAAAATGTACAATTCTAGTAAATGAGTATTACTTTGTATTGATGTATTGCCTTAATGTTTTTAGTTTCTTTGTAACTGTGTCAATCAAGTTGATAAAAAGTGTTTGCACATTTTTAAATCAGAAATTGGGCACATAGGTAGGAGAGAGAATAGAGTGCTATGTCTGGAGTCAGAAAGACCTAAGTTCAAATCCTATCCCAGAGACATTAATATTTTCTGTGGTTTTAATTAATTCAGGCCCATCAGCAGCCTAGAATTGTCTATTTTTTTCTACAAATATTTTGCTTCGAGGAAGTCATGTAGGATTATTTGCCTTAAATTTCTTCATCTGTAAAATGTGTTAGAGAAGGAAATTGCAAACCACTCCAGTATCTTTTTTTTTGCTTAGGCAATTGCCCAGGGTCACACAGCTAGGAAGTGTTAAGTGTAAGAGATCAGATTTGAACTCAGGTCCTCTTGACTTCAGGGCTGGTGCTCTATCCACTGCACCACCTAGCTGCCTCACACTCCAATATCTTTATGAAGAAAATTCCAAATGGGGTCAAAAAAGAGTTGAATACAACTGAAAGTAACTAAGCAACAACAATAGCAACAAACTAGGTTTTATTTCTATTCAATCTGAAAATATTTCAGTATTTAAACATGTTTGTTTTATCTATCAGTCAGTCACCAAACATTAAGCACCTCCTATATGCCAGTTACTATGCTAAAGACTGGGCATTGTCTAACTTTTAAAGACTGTAGCAAGTATATTATTGATCAACTAAAATTAATTTTAATGCAATTTTAATAACATAAACCAAGGCAATCAGTAAATATTTATGAAACCCTTCCTATGTACTAGCCACTATGCTAAGTGCCAGAGATACAAAAAGAGACAAAAAACAGTTTTTACCCTTAATGAACTTAGATTTTTATATTGTTAAGTAGTGGAGTGATTATATATATGTGGTTTAATTTTGAACATATGTATAATATATGTTCATTGTGGTAGTAAAAGATTTAACAATATGATTCCTGTTATTCATATACAAATTTACATTTTTATGTCATTTAAGAGAACTACTTTTTGGTTTGCATTTTGGCTTATGCTAACAAATGTGTATGTTTGGGGCTTTTTTCTTTAAAATATAGTTGAAGCCTGGAGATGACTTAGAGACTGATCGATATTTAATTACCATTGAAGATATAAAAAATGTGGAAAACATCCCTAACAATTTAGAAGTTAAAATGGAAATACCCATGTTGAAGGTACAAGGATTGAAACCTTTTAACAAGCCAAAGCCATGTCTACCTACTGGTTTAAAAAGAAAGTTGATTGTAAGTTTTTTTATTTAATTAAGAAATCAGATTATATGTATAAAATTTTGTAAATGACCAGCAAATCTTAAGGCTATTACAGTTTATCAGGAATTCATTTTATTGATATTGTTATAAGGCATTTCCATTGTTAAAACTCTAAGTCAGTGCAGATAAAATTTCATTTTGCCATTTATCGACTTAAGAGATTAGTCTGGAAGAGTTGGAAGTTTAATGGTTTGCTTAAAGTAACTTAGTTTGTATCAAATTTGTATCACTTTGTATTAAGAGATGGACTTTAACTCAAATCTTCCTAACTCCAGGGCTGATTCTTTGTATAATTCCATACGAATCTCACTGCTAAAATATTCTGTTAGAAAATTAACAAATAAATATTATCTGACTCTGAGTTGATATTTGTTTTGACATATTTTAGTGTAGTAAATATGGGCATTGAGGTGGTACAGTAGAAAGAGTAGAGTCAGAAATACTCATCTTTTTGATGAGTCCAGACTCAGACACTTACAAGTTGTATGATTCTTGGCAAGTCACTTAACTCTGCCTTTGTTTTTTCATCTATAAAATGAGCTGGAGAAGAAAATGGCAAACCATTCCAGTATCTTTGCCATGACAACCCCAAATAGGGTAATAAAGAATTGGACATGACCAAAATGACTGAACAAAAACTACAAAAACAAAGTTTAGTAAATTATTTAATTTTAGAGGTAGCTAGCAATAGCTAGCTGTGGATAGAATAAAGTGTTGGGCTTGGTGACAAGAAACCTGGATTCCATTCTTGCCTCTGACACTAGCTGTATGACCCTGGGCAAGACATTTATCCTTTCTCAGCCACAATAACCTCATCTGTAAAATTGGAATGATAAGATTACCTCATGGAGTTATTGTGAAGATTGAATGAGATAACATGTAAAAGACTTTGTAAACCTTATAGTATTTTATTATGTTAGCTATATTATTTTGTTTCTTAACAAAGAGAAAACATTCCTTTTCCATTGTCAGATCATTTAAAATTTTCTGTGAAAGTGTGGTGAAGCTTATGTTATTTTTATATATTTAGGGATTCCAAGGACCACATCAAATACCAAAGAAAATGGCAACCAGAGAAAATGATGAATCGGCTGCATCCCTTCTACTTAAGGAATCTTATCCTACTTTATCTTCTCAGTTCTCCTGCACACCTCCGTTATTTACTACTATTGGAAAGGACACTGTTATGCCATCTGACTGTAACAGTATCATTGATTACAAGAATAGCAACACCATTGATGAGTCTGTCTCCTTATTTCTTTCATCCATCACTTCTAACCAGAAGGGTTTCTGTGAAGATGGTTGTTTTTTTCTCAATTCTGTAAGGAGGAAATCAGACTCTTCATTGGATACTGAGTACATGAAAGAAGATAGTCTGACAACTAGAGACTCAGACACTTCACAGAATATCAGGAGCAAAGAACAGATTTTAGCACTTCTGAAATCCAAATCAACTCCAACTTTGGAAGTTACAGAATGTTTTCCTCCTGGACAGTTAACAGAAGAAATAAACAGTTCCCTTAAATCACAATCCAAAATAGGAAGGGAAGAGAAAATTGAAAAGAATAGCACAAAAAACATACCTCATCAGCTTCATTTAGAGAATAATGTAAGAAAATTAAGCCGATGGGATATTTATTTACCAAAGAATTTATCTATAAATCCTTCTGATGTAAGTGATACCAAAGGAAAATCTAAGGATGAGGATGACAACTTAGATTTAGATTTGAAAAGTCCTTTTGAACAAAAGAAGATGCATCTCTTTGCAACTGGTTCTGAAAAAAAGGTTGAGTATATCAGAGATAGTCAAATATATAATGATGACCAAATCACCTGTAATCAGAAAATAAATTTTCAAGTATCTTCATCCTGTCAAAATGAGTTGGGAGAAGACTTACCTGTTGTCTATAGCAATAATGAACACCATTACTTATTATCAAAGTCCAAGAATGAAATGCTATTCAGCAATGATTATCCAAAATGCATAAAAGAATCTGTTTTCACTAGAAAAAATATGCAGGAACTAAATAAAACTAATGTGCCAGAAAGAGCAAGTCACCAAAAGCTTTCTTTTCAGCTAGAAAAGCAATATCCACAACTACCAAAAGATGATTCTTGCATAAATAATAATTTAGCCATATCTGAAAATTTGGCCACATTTCTTCCTAAAAGTAGAGCTGAAAATGAAAATATAAATGTTGATACAGTTTGGGATAGCAAACCAGAAACATTTTTGGAGGTAGCTTTCAATCTGAACAATTTTGATATTAGTGACACTGAGGAAGAATCACAAAACATCTTTTCCCTGAGTTCTGATCATTGGCCAAAGAAAATGCTATCTGAGGACAAAATATATACTAAAAAGAAATTCAATGATAGGAATAATAGTCAAAAAGATGACAATGAACATTTGTCACATTTGATAACTAGTTCTAGTCTTCCAGCAAAATATCCCAGTAAGAAAACTCTATCTTCACAGATTTGTACTGAAACTTCAATAGATTTTGATAGAATTGGAAAAGGTAATGAAGCATCTTTCCTTTTTAACTCAAATCTTCCTGAAGTTCAAAATGGTGAAAAAGAAATGACAGTGGACACATCACATTTTGAAATGTTAATCAGAGAAACCAAATGGGATTCATCCTCAAAGCAGACTGATGATATATTAATGTATGGTAATGACCATTGTAATCGATCTGTTCACCTACCCATTACTGATTATGATCATGTACCTCCTCACAGTAAGTGCAAAGATAATGAAAACACTTTACATCTGCTTTCTTTATCAAGCATAGGCAAGACTCTGACTTCCAAAGACCATATGCTATTATTCACTAAAGATGGTGGATATGATAGTATTTTAGGAAATTATTTGCAATATGGACCATTACCAGTTAAGAATGATAGCCTGCCACTTTTAAATACTAATCAGAATTGTAATTCAGATTTTGAATGTGACACATTTGATATATTAAACACTCAAATTTCTTACACTCCTCTTTGGAAAAAAATGCCTACTATTTCCAAAGAAATAGGTATAAATGAATTCGAGGATACAGAATGTATGGGGAATTTACAAAGTAAAGTAAAAGCTAATAAAGAATGCAAGAAGTACTGGGACAATGCTAGAAATTCCTTTGGACTTCCTGAGTTAGTTAACAGCATTTCCCTTTTAAAGTCCTTAACTGAACATAGTACAGCTTTGGAAAGTTTAGAAAAGTTGAAAGAGAGAAATTCTCATTTGAAACATCATAGAATTCAGCTGATATGTGAACCAGTTAAAAGCACAGGTTAGAATGATTTCCTTATGTTTGGGGATGCTGCCCAAATTAATAAAATAGGTACAAAAATAAAACAAAAATGTTTTCATAGGTACTTTTCATTTTAATGGCTATTCTTTTTTAATAGAGAATTTCATTTAAATTAAAATTTCCTTGGAAGAACATAAAATGACTTATTTTTAATATGACTTCTTAATGTGTCATTCTAGAAATTGTACCTCTTAGCCATGGCAGTTTAAGAAACAGCAAATGAATTGTGGCTGAATGATACATACCATTCCTTGTGGCCTAATATTGAGAGCTACCCAGTATGTTAGCTAGGAAGTAAAGATTATATTTTGTTGGTTAAATAATGTCTAGGTAATAAAAAGATTTAAGGTTACATCTATCCTTAAGAAAACTGGATGATGTTCAGAGTTGTAAAGCATTACAGTGATACTATTTTATTTTTTAAGATTTTTATTTTAAAAATATATGCATACCTTGTGTTCCAAATTTTTTTTCTTCCCTCCACCTCTTCCTTTAGAGGGCAAGTAATCCAATATGTACAATTCTTTGCATATTTCCACAATTATGCTGCACAAGAAAAATCAGATCAAAAAGGAAAAAAAAAAATGAGAAAAAAAGCAAGGAAACAACCAAAAAAGTGAAAACACTATGTTGTGATTCACACTCCTCTACAAGCCTCTCTTTTAGTGCAGATGGTTCTCTCCAAGTCATATAATTTTTAAATCTCCATCTTGATCTGTTACTTTGAAATCGAAGGGGGAAAAATATTAGATATTTTTTCTTCTACCCTATTTATTATTCAAAAATATTTGCAAATTAAAGGAGTTAAGTGATCTTTATTAAGGGGAAAATGTTGGAGGAAACAGGGCAGAGAAGAAAGGAGATTTCCATGTAACGTGATTAAAAAAAGTACATAATTCTTAGATTTGGATTATTTAATTATACTTAGTAACAGGAATTTTATGAATAATACAAAACAAGAATACTTTCATCAAATCAATTGCCTGATTGAGAAGCAGGTTAAAAATCACTAAAACACATTGTTATAAAAATATGCATTATGTAATAAGAATAGATGAACTTACTATTAACAAAAGGAAGTAGGTTATTGTGGGTCTTAATTGATTTTTTTATTGTTTTATTGAATTTAAAAAATATTATGAAGTCTCTCAGAACTAAAATTGACAAGGCTTCCAAAACCATACCTAGAATATTAATTCTGGCATTAATCCCTACCCCCAACCCCTCCAACCTGAAACTGAATTTGAATATTGGCTCAGTATTGTTATCAACAGATGATTGGATAAAGTAGAAACCACTAGACATTTTACATCATGTTAGGATGATGCTGGAAGTAGCTTGAATTAGCAAACTAGTAATTTTTTTGGGTTATAGCTGCTTATCTAATTGTAAAGAGTACACTTATTTTGGCCTTTCTAAACTGAACATGGATTTATTTAATTAACCTTGTTAAGAGGTTGTTAGTACATCAGCCATGCTATAATTATTATTAAAAAAAAAAATTCCCAGTTCATTCCAAGGAAAGAGTAAACAGGTGGAATGAATCACTTTTCTAGGCTTTTCATTTGGATTTGCAAATAGTCCCTAATGAAATATCAAATAAGCAGACCTTTAGTTTGGGAATACTAGATTAACCAATTTGTTAATCACAATGTTGGTGATTATTATTCAACTGAGGTATATTAAATTGAATAGCCAAAACCCAATATTAACAAATCTAGAGGAAATTACAATATGGTATTCTACATAGATGAAAATTAATTGTATATTTATGTTATTATAAAAGAAAATTAGAAATATGAAAATCTTATTTTTGTTCTTAAGGATAACTATTAAAAATAGTTATTTCAAAATGTTCCAGTAGGAATCCTTAATTTTGGTTAAAATTATTGATATTATTTTGTAATTCTGAAATAACTTAGTATCTTTAAAATTAAAATGAAGGGAATATTATAAGAAAAACATTAAGAGAAACTAAATATGGCTAGAGAAATTTTATAAAATCATAAAGACATAATAGGACATGATAATTTCAAGGAATTTCACGATCACTAGTTTTCATTTTGGGAAAAATTCTACAATGTGATGTTCTGTCTTTTGACTAGCAGAGAGACAATTTTTTTTCTTATGGTGAAACAGTTTGGAATATTTGAACAAATAGTATGCATAGTTTGATAGTTCTTTGGGCATAGTTCCAAATTGCTCAGCATTCATTTTTAAGTTTTGAATTTCACATTTTTCTCTCTTCTCTTTTTCTCTTTTCCCCTTTCAAAGGTAGTAGGCAGTTTGATATGTTTTATATATGTGCTATCATGTAAAACATTTCCATATTAGTTATAGTTTTGAAAGAAGAAAAGAAAAAGAAAAAAATGAGAAAGTTTAAAGTGAGAAAAATATACTTTGATTTGTAGTCTGAGTCCATCAATTCTTTATTTAGTTATGGATAGCATTTTTCTTTGTGAATTCTTTGTAGACTTGAATCATTATGTTGCTAAGAAGAGCTGGGTCATAGTTGATCATCACACATTATTGCTGATACTCTAGATGATTCCACGATGTTTACCTGATTCTAGTCATTTCACTTTGTCTCGGTTTATACAAGTCTTTCCAGGTCTTTCTGTAATCTGCCTACTCATCATTTCTTATTGCATTTCAATACATTCATATATCATTGCTTATTTAGTGATTCCCTAATTGATGAGCATCATTTCCAATATTTTGCCACCATGAAAACAGCTGCAATTAATATTTTTGCACATTTAAGTCTTCTTCCCTTTTAGTAATGGTATAACTGGGTCAAATGATTATGCCCAGGTTGTTTGCTATTTAGGCATAGTTACAAATTGCTCAATAGAATGGTGAGATTAGTTCACAACTCCAACAATGCATTAGTATCCTATTTTTTGTCACATTGGCCAATCTGATAGGTGCAAGGTGGTATCTTAAAATTCTTTTAATTTGCATTTTTCTAAGCATTTCTTTTTATGCCTATAGACAGCTTTGATCTCAATCTGAAAACTGCCAATATACAACCATTTTGAATTTATTTTGGAATATAGCGTAAGATGTTGAGCTATGCCTCATGCTTTCCAGTTTCCCTAGCAATTTTTGTTAAATAAGTTCTTTCATAGTAAATGATTCTTATATTGAATATTGGGTTGTTGAGTTCCATTGGTTTTTTTCTTATTCAATCTGTTTTACTTTTTAATGTTTTAATTAATATCAATTAGCTTTGGTATTCTTTAAAACATAATTTAAGTTCTGGAAATGCTATTATCTTTTCATTCCTACTCACTATTTTCCTTGATATTAGATAGATACATAGATATGGATATACATAAAGATATATATGTGTATGTGTGTATCTATCTATATAGACATATCTACATATTTGTAAAACATATTTAGAGGAACATTTCCTATTTGTAGATTAGCTACAACATGACATAATAAGCAATGAAGTAGATATGCGGAAGGATAACTCTTAAGTTACTAAGATCAGTTAGGCAGACCATAAGGTTTTATAATGTCAGATTTAGAATATTGCATTCTATCTAGAGACTGAAGTGATTTTTAAAATGTGATTATTCATTTACTTATAAAATTATAAAGAACATACATAATTTGTAAATAGGGATGACAAATGAATATATTTCATTCTACTTTTAGTGTTGATGAACATATTTAAATACCAGAGAACCTTTTTATGATTTTTCTGCTTATTATAGTTTATAAAAATTTATTGGTGATACTTATAGTGGTGTTAATAAATTTATCAATTCCTCTCCTTCCTTCCCCTCCCCTAAAGGAGCTCAATGTTAACCAGAGATTCTTAGCAGCAAAGCAATGATGTTCAGGGAAGGGACTACAGCAGTAGCAACTGGCCCAGATAGCACTAAAAATATGATTCTGTCTTATTTAAACTTATTTGTTTTAGGCTATCTATCCCCATTCTAGTGTTTATTTCATCATGAGTTTGTAAAAACTCTGATAAAACTTTAATTATAATAGTTTTTAATCATAAAATAATTTTCAAATAATAAATATGATTTTATTTGCATTTTTATATAGTATGATTATATATCAATATAATTGATAATCTGAATGTTGTACTTTTGTTCATTGTAGCCAAGAAACAATTTACAGAAGTATGCTGTTCCTCAGATATACCAGAGCCCGTTAATCTGTATCAAGATTCTACTCAACAGGTAATTTATTTTTATGTGCCCATTTCCCCCCCAGACTAAGACTGAATGAACTAGGATATTCCAACCCTTTAATGATGATGGCCTTGCCAGCTCCCCAGTAAACATGTCTGAAGTTTGACTCATTACTGGAATTAAAACTGATAGGGAATTAAAAATCATAGAGTTCACTACTTTTAACCTACAGTTAGGGAAACAGTTTCAGTTGTCTGAAGCCAGGGTCATTCAGGTAGTTAGCACTGTCATAGACTCAAATTAGAGATGGAAGGAACATTCCCTCACTTTCATTTTATAGTTGGGGAAAATAAACCACAAAAATGTTAAGGTACCTGCCTAAGGTCATATGAGTAAGAAGTAGAATAGCTATGATTTGAGTCTGTCTTTTGATGCTTATCAGTGTTCTTTCCAGTATACCACTGTCTCCCTAAACCTTTTCATATATATTTGTGTGTGTGTGCATGTGTCTCTCTCTCTATATATATTTATATAGATGTATGTAAGTATATGTATATGTGTGTATGTTTGATGGGGAAAAGAAATCCATTCCAGGTATGGAGATGAAAAGCCATTAAGAAAATATATGTTAACATAACATAATAATATTATATAACATAAAATATGTATCATTTATATAACATTTATCATATGCAATGTGTTCTACATAGCACATATTATGCAATAATATACATAATGTCATATATAATATATCTATATAAAACATCATCATCATATATTATCTATCTATCTGTCTGTCTATATTGTATTAGTGATTTTCCTATTTCTTTCTTTGCTTATGCCCTCCTTCATGCTTGGAATGGATTTGCCTCTTCCATCTTCACCTCCAGATGTTGAAGTCCTACTATTCCTTTAAGGTGATTTCAGATGCTATCTTATCTGAATTCATACTCCCTTTGATGGCCTATGTTATATTTATCTTTATATTCCCATCTCTCATCACAGTACTTTGCACAGTTAGTAGGCAGTATTCTTTGCTGCATTCAATAAAGTACTTTGAATATAAAAGTTCAAATTTCAATAAATATTTGTCAAATGAATTTTTGTTAATCAAAGGTCACATGTGTGGATTATCTAGTTGGTTTAGTAGAATATTTGAGATAAGGGGTCATTACATTGCTTTTTTTTTAATCAAACTATGTTTTTTTTTAAAAAAAAATTATTGATAACTTTTATTTTTATGTCGCCTACAATTCCCTTTTCCTATCTGACTATATTCATAAATGAAAAGTCTTCAAGAAAGATATTACGTTGTCTTTTATATATGTTTTTACTCTTTAAAAAATGTATCTTTTAAAATGTTGAATGTAAATTGACTGCATTAGATAATTTTCATACTTTTACATGAGATATAAATCAAATTTTTGTTATTTTTTGAATATTATACAATTAATATATTAATTATCCATCCACAAGATACCACAAGAAAACCAAGATGAAATTTTAACTGAACCCAATGGATCATTAGAATCATTGCAGGTGGGTCATCTTTCAAATTACAATTTAGCTAAAAGTTATACATCTAAATTGAGAAATAACATAGATTTGAAATAAAGTTTCGGGTTTATTTTGCAAATATTCCATACTATTTCTAATTATACTTTTATCAGTTTAGATATCATGTTACACATTTATCATGTCAATAAAGTTGCTCCCAGAAGTATTTAAATGTTAAAATAAAGGATCTTAATATTTTAAATGTACCTATTAGTATTTTTATATAGTTATTTTTAAAAACAATAGCTTTTTATTATCAAAATATATGCAAATATAGTTTTCAGTGTTCATGCTTTCAAAACCTTGTGTTCCAGATTTTTCTTCCTCCTTTCTCTTCACTCCCCTAGAGATTTAGCAATCCAATATATGTTAAACATATATAATTTTTCTATACGTATTTACACATATATCATTCTGCACAAGAAAAATAAGATCAGAAAGGGAAAAAAATAAGAAAGAAAACAAAAAGCAGTCAAACAATAACAAGAAAGGTGAAAATATTATGTTATGATCCACATTCAGTCTGGAAAGTCCTTTTTCTGCAATGCAGATGGCTGTCTCCATCACAAATCTATTGGAATTGGCCTGAATCACCTCATTGCTGAAAAGAGCCTCATCTACAATGTTCTCTTGGTTCTACTTAATTCACTTAGCATCAGTTCATGTAAGTCTCTCCAGGCCTCTGAAATCATCCTGCTGATCATTTCTTATAGAACAACAATATTCCATTACATTCATATACCATAACTTATTCAGCCATTTCCCAACTGATGGGTATCCACTCAGTTTCCAGTACCTTGCCACTACAAAAAGAGCTGCTATGAACATTTTTGCACATGTGGGTCCTTTTCCCTTTTTTATGATCTCTTTGGGATATAGGCCCTATAGAGATAATGCTGGAAAAGGGTATGCACAGCTTGATAGCCCTTTAGGCATAGTTCCAAATTGTTCTCCATAATGGTTGAATCAGTTCACAACTCCATCAAAAATGTGTTAGTGTCCCAGTTTTCCCATATCCTTTCCAACAAAGTACTTTGAACATATTTTGTCCTGTGAACATAACCTATTCCACTGATCAACTACTCTGTTTCTTAGCCAGTACCAAATGGTTTTGATGAGTGCCGCTTAATAATATAGATTTAAATCTGGTACAGCTAGGCCACCTTCATTTACATTTTTTTCACTAATTCCTTGAAATTCTTGACCTTTTGTTCTTCCAGATGAACTTTGTTATTATTTTTTTCTAGCTCTGTAAAGTAGTTTCTTGGTAGTTTAATTGGTATGGCACTGATAAGTAGATTAATTTAGGTAGTATTGTCATTTTTATTACATTAGCTTGGCCTTCCCATGAACACTTGATATTCTTCCAACTGTTTAGATCTGATTTTATTTGTGTGTAAAGTATTTTGTAATTGTGTTCATATAGTTTCTGACTTTGTCTTGGCAGGTAGACTCCCAAATATTTAATATTATCTACACTTATTTTAAATGGAATTTTTCTTTGTATCTCTTGCTGCTGGACTTTGTTAGTAACATATAGAAATGCTGATGATTTATGTGGATTTATTTTGTATTCTGCAACTTTGCTAAAAATTGTTTCTAGTAGTTTTTTAGCTGATTTTCTAGGATTCTCTTAAGTATATCATCATATCATCTGCAAAGAGTGACAGTTTGGTTTCCTCATTACCTCTTCTTACTAATTTCTTTTTCTTCTTTTATTGCTAAAGTTAAAATTTCCAATACAGTATTGAATAATAATGGTAATAACAGGCAACCTAGTTTCACCTCTGATCTTATTGGAAATGGTTCTAATTTATCCCCATTACATATTGATGCTTACTGATGATTTTAGATAGATGCTATTGATCATTTTAAAGAAAACTCCATTTTTTCCTATGCTCACTCTTTTCTTTTTTGTTATTAGCAATTTTCTTCTTTTTCTAATCAAATTAAGTAAGGGTTTACCTATATTGTTGGTTTTTTCATAAAATCAACTGATAGCTTTGCTTATTAGTTCAGTAATTTTCTTACTTTCTGTTTTATTAATCTCTCCTTTTATCTTCAGATTTTATTTATTTATTTTTTATTAAAACTTTTTATTTGCAAAACATGTATAGGCAATTCTTCAATATTAACCCTTGCAAAGCTTTCTGTTAGAAATTTTTTCCCCCCTACTCCCCATCCCTCCCCTAGATGGCAGGATATCCACTACATGTTAATTATGTTAAAATACTTGACAAGTCGAATATATGTGTACATATTTCCATACTTATCATTGTTGTGCAAGAAAAACAGTGTCTACAAGAAAAAAAAAATATGAGAAAGGAAACACAATGCAAGCAAACATCAATGTGGTCCACACTTCACATCCCTCTCTCTGGGTGTATATGGATGGCTTTCTTCACTGAACAATTGGAACTGGTTTGAAACATTTCATTGTTGAAGAGAGCCATGTCCATCAGAATTGATCATCATATAGTATTGTTGTTGCTGTGTATAATGATCTCCTGGTTCTGCTCATTTCTAGCCACTACAAAAAGGGCTGCCTATGTGGTCAATTTTTGTGTAGGTTCCATGTACTGCTGAGAAAAAAAGTATATTCCTTTCTGTCCTCATTCACTTTTATTCAAAGGTCTGTCATACCAAACTTTTCTAAAATTCTATTTAGCTTCTTAACTTCTTTCTTATTTGTTTTGTGGTTCTATTTATCTAATTCTGAGAGAGCAAGGGTGAGATCCCCCACTAGTATAGTTTTGCTATGTATTTGCTTAACTTTTTAACTTCTCTAGGAATTTGGATGCTATGCCACTTGCTGCATATATATGTAGTATTGATATTACTTAAATATCTATGCCACCCTTTAGCAAGATGTAGTTTCCTTAAAGGCCCCACATGTGCAAGAATGTTTGTGGCAGCCCTTTTTGTAGTGGCTAGAAACTGGAAATTGAATAGATGCCCTTCAATTGGAGAATGGCTGAATAAATTATGGTATATGAATGTTATGGAATATTATTGTTCTGTAAGAAATGACCAGCAAGATGATTTCAGAGAGGCCTGGAGAGACTTACATGAACTGATGCTGAGTGAAATGAGCAGAACCAGGAGATCATTATACACGGCAACAACAGTACTATATGACGATCAATTCTGATGGACATGGCTCTCTTCAACAATGAAATGTTTCAAACCACCTCCAATTGTTCACTGAAGAAAGCCATATACACCCAGAGAGAGGGATGCGAAATGTGGACCACAACAT